>RJWT010044352.1:0-11799 GCA_004365215.1 Cuniculus paca
TATGTTCCTTATAAATGTCTCATCATGGGTAAGCCAAATCTTTTTCCCTTCTCCCCTCTTCATACATTTCATAGCTTAGCTGTGTGGCATCACTGCAATTTCAATCTTCAAACAAAAAATGTTATTTTCCTCTCTGGCTGCTTCCTATCTCCTATCCTTCATAATCATCATAAAGTCCTGAAATAATAGTCATGCAAATATCTCCACCTTCTTGTAAGGAACAGTCTCATTGGCTTAGTTCATTATCTCATCTTTTTTTTTCTAAGTAAGAAAAAAAATAAAATGATTTCAAAACAGGATAATAGGAGAGTAACAATAAGTAATACATTGTATGTTGTTATCTTCAGAGTAGTTATTCAGGGTACAAGACATATGCATGAGATATTGTCCAGACAATGTTAGCACAAACCTTCCTTTTCAATGAACTAAGATAAACTAGCAGTATAACTATTTTAACAGTCTTGTTTATATATATTTTTTCTTTCCCCTTCCTTCCTTTCCCCTTCCCCCATCACAGTTTCTCTTTTCTTTTGAACAGTTTATTTCCAATTCACAATATTTATTATACATTTTGGGTCCTATTTACTTTTTCAGTTTCTCATGCTAGTGAAATAATATGATGTTTACATATATAGGTCTGATTCATTTCACTTATGTGTATGGTCTTGAGTTGCATCCATTTACCTATAAAAGTCTCCAGGTTATCCTTTGTGGCTGAGTAGTACTCCATTATATTAAAAAAAAAACATCTTTTTATCGATTCCTCAGTTGATGGGCATTTGAGTTGTTTCCAAGATTTAGCTATTACAAATTGTACTGCTATAAGCATGGGTGTACATATATCACTGTGGTATGATATTTTTCATTCTTCTGGGAAGATACCCAGAAGGGGAATAGCTGGGTTGTGTGGAACCTCTAATCCTAGTTTATTGAGGAGTCTCTACATTGATATCCACAATGGTTGTACCAGTCTACACTCCCACCAACAATGGAGAAGGTTTCCTTTTTCCCCACTGCCCCACCAGCATTTGTTATTGGTTGATCTCTTGATGATACCCATTCTTTCTGGAGTGAAATTGAATTGTTATACGGATTTAATGCAATCCCAATCAAAATACCACTAGCATACCTCACAGAACTAGAGAAAATATTGCTAAAATTCATTTGGAACCAGAAGAGACGTACAATACCAAAAGCAATACTGGGCAACAAAGGCAAGTCAGGGGACATCACAATCCCCAACTTCAAATTATACTCCAAAGCTACTGTGATAAAATCAGCATGGTACTGGCAAAAAAACAGATCTGAGGATCAGTGGAACAGAATAGAAGACACACACACAACTCCAAACACATTCAGTTGCCTTATTTTTGACAAAGGGGCCAAACATGTTCACTGGAAGAAAGATAGTCTCTCTAATAAATGGTGCTGGAAAAACTGGCTTTCCACATGCCAAAGACTAACACTAGACCTGTGCCTATCACCATGCACTAAAGTAAAAATAGACCAAGGATCTAAATGTCAAAACAGAAACATTAAATCTACTGGAAGAGAAAATAGGTGGAAATCTTGAAGACATAGGTGTAGGCAGAGACTTCGTGAGCAAAACCCAGACCACACAGGAGATACTACAAAGAATCAACAAATGGGATCTTACCTTACTAAAAAGCTTTTTCACAACAAAAGAAGTAACCAACAGAATGAAAAGACAACCCACAGAATGGGAAAAAATTATACCTAGTTATCCTTCAGACAAAGGACTTACATCTAGAAGACATAAACAACTGAAAAAATCAGGCCCCCCAAATTCGAAGACCCAATCCAAAAATGGGCATCTAAGATGAATACACATTCTCAGATGAAGAAATACAAATGGCAAATAAATATATGAAAATGTGTCCAACATCATGGGTCATCCAGGAGATGCAAATTAATACCTTGTTATGTTTAACAGTGCATTTACTTCCTTCCATCCACCCTACATAGTGTTACCAGGGATTCCTGTCAAATACAACCCAACATGAGAATGTAAACTATTTCCTTACTTAACATAATGCATTGGCTTCCCATTAGAACAAAGTTAATGCAACTTACCTGGCACTATAAAGTCTTTTGCAACTGTATCAGAGCTTACCTGTTCAATCTCCTCTTCAGGGGCTCCCTAAATATTTTGTCTGCCCTTGGTATGCCCCACGTAAGCACATATGCATGTGCCTCTATCTTCTGCCACTTGGGATGGGGTGACGACTCAGAGGTAGAGCTCTTGCCTTGCATGTACAAGGTTCTGGGTTCAATTCCCACACAAAAAAATATCTAATATCTTGTGCCACTCATTTCCCTCTACCTTGAATAACCACCCACTATTTCTGATCTTGGTCTACTCCCGTACAAATTCAAGGACCAAATTTTAAAAATTATTCATTTTAGAAAAGTTTTCCACACCACTCAGGCAAATTTTACCATTTCCTCACCTTTTGTAACTCTAGGAACTTAACTGTAATGAAATGTGACTTGTGCTATGAAAAATTAATGTTTTTAGTACAGGTTGCACCTCACCTAGCTTATAATTCCTTAAGTAAGGTTTTTAGTCTGTAACTCCTTAGGAATCACTGACACATGATAGATGCTGAAACATTATTTTTCAAATGAAAGGAAAGAAAACCATAGGATTAATCATTAACTATGGTAGTTAACCTCTCAGGGCTCAGTTTCCTAATCTGTAAAATGAAACAGTATTTAAAGTATTTGTGTTTCTTCTGCTCTCAAGTATTCCATGCATTCATGAAAATATTAGTGGATTAAGCTAGTGATTCTTTTTTTATTTTTTTATTTTAAAGAGAATAAAACCAAACAAAATAAAACAGAGTAAAGCCAATCCAAACGAAATAATGAAAGTGATACAGGACTTCAAAACAAGATAATAGGAAATTAACAATGGCTACCATAATGCCTCTTGTTATCCTCTAAATAGTCATTCAGACTGCTGGCTCTAGGCCTGCAAAATCAAGCAAGGCAAGCGTTAAATTGTTTCATTACTTCAGTTGCTCTCATCTCAGCCCGTGTTTCTCCAAATCAGCCAGTTATGGGGGCAGGGCAGCTCTTCTCTCCTGTCCCATGCCTTCAGGCTCATGGGTGGGGAGTGTGGCTTCCTGGCTCTCCCCAGGCTGGTGGGACTTCTGCTGGCTCATGCAGGGGGACTTGGGTTCCTGGTTCTCCCCCAGCCAGCATGACTGCTTAGCCAGTGATTCTTTTATGCTATTGTAAGTAAACTAATATTAAATTTCACAAACTACTCTTTTGTTAAAAAATATGAATTCAGAGATGGAAGGAATTTTCCCTTTTCTTTAAAGGCATTCTCCTGGTAATGAATGAAATGTGTTAGCTCTGGAAAAAAGCCAGTACTTGGCTTTGAAAAGAGTTAATAGTCAATAGAAACATTATTTTTAATTATATTACAAGCATCTTGTAAACTTCCCATCAGTTACCCCATAATTTCTCTCCACTAATCACTGAAGAGCAACAGTTTCCAGTTTGGTCTCTGGTGGGTAAAATTTGGATATAGAATATACTCTAATCTCAAGCCTTTGTCAGTCTTAAAAACATACACATATATACTGTGTGTGTAGTTTTTCTCCCCACTTCCTCTGCAAAAAAAAAAAAAGTTCCATATTAAAAAAATTTGACATAAGAGGTAAATGTAGGGGATATATATATATATATATATATATATATATATATGGAATGTTTTGAAGTGAGAGATATTAGTGATGGGTAGTGATAATAGAAGCTGATCACATTCCTTCTTTTAGGGTAAGGCAGAAGGACAGGCAGTACTATACGGCTAGAAAGTCAAGAGACATAGGTGTAATTCTGCCTCTGCCATTAACACTCTCTGTGACCTTGGTTAAGTCAATGGTCTAAGATCTATTCTTAGATCAGGTGAGGCACTCATAACCCACCTCCTTATTTAATGTGATTCCTGCCAGGTTAAACTCCACCAATGGCACTTTTACTCTTAGGCCTTTGGTTCTTATGAAAGACCAAATGATAATACGAATTCTACTTCCAGGATAACTATAACTCTGTGCTGGAGGAGATGCTGGAGATGATATTGATTTCTTGTTAAAAATAACCCCATGTGAAAAAAATCTCATAGAGTTTAATGCCAGGAAAACTGTCTGCTTTTCCTCAAACTTATCACAGTAAGAATGAGTTAATACATTTTATATTTATTTTCCCAGCTATCAAAGGCTCAAAGCCTCTTTGTTCTTTTTGAGCTTTAGCTCTAATTACCAAAATAATATGATTGATAGATCGATAGGTAGATAGATTCTATAATCCAAAGCTAGTCATTTTAAAATTTTAATATACATTCCATAAATTTTATTCTGGGTAGTTTTTTCAATCTATTTAAGATCATTCTACGCATACAATTTTATGTACATCCTTTTGTGTACAGCATTATGCTAGCATTTTCCCATGTAATAGAAAAACTATTTCAAATTAGTTATTATCAACAGCAAGTCCAAATTCTTTTGCAGTCAAAACAGTATTATTAGCATTTATTGTTAGTGTTAGCATTCTCTACCTTTCTAAAGTGTTGTCATTAGCAGCTTCAAATTGTTTATTAAAGTAGCCCTCAAAATTTCTTAACTGCAACTACTTTTTATTAGTACATGTTTGCAGTACATAATGATTGCATTTATTGTGGGTAGCTTGTAAATGTACGTAGTGTGTATTCTTCCTGTCCCCTCCTCCTCCCTTTCCTCCCTGCTCCTTCCAACTCCTAGCCTCCTTCCCACTTGCAAATTCCCTATTTTTTTCTTTAACTCTTTTTTAAAAAACTCTTTCCCCCTCCTATTTGAGAAATATCTCTCTTCCTCCTATAATCTGTCTTTTATTTTGCTCTTTATTTATATTTTTGAGTTTCTAGTTGCAGCTATTACCAAATTCTGGGTTTTCTACCATAGTGACAAAGGTATTGTGAGATAAAATGTAAAAAGCATTTTCTTTCCATCATAAACAACTTGTTAATAACCTAAGCCCACATACAGCATGTTATAGTTTGAATGTGGTTTATGCCCCACACATTCATATGATAGAGACTTAGTCTACACTGAGTCAATACTGTACCATATTCAGAAGTGGCGGACTCCTTAAGTGGAAGGGCTAGTGGAAAGTAATTAAGCCATCAGAGATATTACACTTAGAAGGGAATAACTTGGTCTCATGGAGTGAGTTGGTTCCCATGAGAATGAGTTGTTTTAAAAGACAAATCTGGCCCTGAGTCTCCCTGGCTTCCTGTGTCACTGTGTGTTATGTCCTCTCACACACATCTTGCTGTAATACCACCCTGTTGAGACACAGCTGAACAGATGTAGCCACCTGACCTTGGATTTTCAGCCTCCAAAAGTGTAACTTAAATAAACCTCCCTGTCATGAAGAATCCAGCCTTGGACATTTTACTACAGAAACAGAAAACAGACTAATACACTTAGGTTTTTATTTAAATGAAACAAAAATAATACAACCAGTAAGGAATCATTGCTAAAATACATAAATAACAGAAAGAAGCTTCATTTGACTTAGCCTCTAAAGAGTCCATAGGGGCTCCTCAGGATGACACTTGATTTTCTGTTATTAGGAATTTATGTTTTCTCTCTTATGTCTGACTTCTGAAATCCTTCTTTTCCCTGCTCTTGTTTATATTTGCTCTTCTGGGACATCTTCAGCTTCTCAATTCCCTTGGAGATGCCTATGGGTGGTTGTGGAGTCATAAATTCAAGTCCTTCCATCATCTTTTATAGTGATGAATTTTCTTAGTTGGAGAAAACAAAATCCATGCTAGCTCAACAAACCTGGCAGCTTGCTTGACCACAATTGTGTTAACTGAAACTTTTAGAATCTCCATGTTAGAGGAATGAGCTTCAGGGCTCAGCATTTGACCTTAATATACAAATAGTTAGAAGCATCAAGGGAAAAAATGCTGAAGTGTCTATAAGATAATCTACTGACATTTTCTGCTATACCAGTGTAGGCCTTGTTTCACTGAGACAAAAATCTGAATTTTGTTCACATATCTAGATTAAACTTTATCCCCCAAACCTCTCATATGGATATATACAGATACTTTATAGACAGGTATATAGAGATCTACCTATTGTATTATATATACATCATCTAATTTTTATAGCATGTATACACTATATTCACATGAAATTTGTTAATTCACATATCATACATCTTGTATTTATAGAAAATAAATGGAGAAGTGGTAGGGAAAGAATTTAACTCCCAAAGGCAACAATTTTTAAGTCACTATATAACAGTTTATTTAAGGTTAAGGCAGGATATTTAATCTAAGCATAAAGCAGCAATTCCCAACCTCTTGGCACCAGGGACAAGTCCAACAGAGAAGGCTAAGAGTACCTAAGGGCCAAAAGTAAATGGCCTAGACCCAAGACAGAGCATAGTTCTATGTAGCCATGGCTTCTAACACAGCTGTCCTGCAAACTGACATGAAAGCTCTAAAATAGACTATAGTTTTTATGCCTAAGTAACATCAGAGAATTCATTAAAACCGGAAGGCAAGAAGGTTGACAGCATGTACTATCAATATAATATGCAAATGACCCATAAGGATTGCCTAGGAAAGTACATTTAGCTCAACTTTCTTTCTTTCTTCCTTTCCTTTCCTTTCCTTGTTTCTTTTTGCTACAGATTAAAATTTCCAAACCTACTGAGTTACTTGCTTACTTTGACCATTTGTTGATTTGCAGTATAAACAATTTCTGTCTAGTGGAAAGGATAATCCCAAAGATTTATGGTTTGTTGGACATTAAACAGATTTATATTTAACACTGCAATCTTATCCGAATATAATTTGTTACATTGTGCATAAGTGCCCTAGTTTTTTAAATGTTATTAAAAGTAGTCATATTTTACTGGCTTCCTTGTTAATTGGATTATTTCATAATACTTAAGTCTAAGTCCTTTCCAACCAATTCTATTTGACCCAGTTCTTTTCTCCCTATTCTTCAGGGAGTCTGTATGGTTTGCTTTTATTTTCACAAATGGACCCTACACCCCCTGTCTTCATGACCTATATTTGGACTTCATTCTCAACTATACTTTTCTACTCATCCCTGGTCATCTCAGGAACAGCCTCCACAGGTGATTTCTGATCTCTCCGTCATGTGCTACCCCAAGAGTGGACATGAGCACAGACATTAATTTCATTAAAAGAGCTGAGGCTAGATTGTAGTGTATTAGTAATAAGCTTTAGCTGAATGCTGGAAAGTGATAGGACTCAAGAAATACTACCACGACATATCCAAGTATGATTGGCTTGCAGGTCAGCAAACTGAGGGGAAAAGACCCATCTCAGATGTGGATGGCACCAACCAATGGGTTTACAGATTGGATGGAATGTTTAAAAAGGAAGAAAAAGGAAGTGTTTCCATTTTGGAGGAGCTCCAGTCTTTGGCATCGTCTCAGGACATTGGTCTCTACTCTCTTCAGCCTTCCAATTCAGACTCACACAGATGGCTCCACAGCGAGCTTCCAGGTCTTAGACTGTGAACTGGTGCTGAATCTTTTATTCCCCTCACTCTACAGCTTCCGTCCTCCTGGGCTCAACAATAACTGGATCATTCTGGCTCTGTCTAGTGCACAGACGTCATTGTGGAATCTTCTGCCTCTGATCTCACAGACAGCTACCATGGACTCTCCTGCCTGAAAATAACCCCATTTGCATAAGAAATAACACCATGAGTCAACAATAAGATTCTACCAAATTAAAAATGTTCTGCACAGCAAAGGAAAAAACAGAGTGAAGAAACAATCTGCAGAATGGGGAAAAATTGTTTTGCCAATTATTCCCTGGACTGAAGGTTAACATTTAGAGTAAACAAAGAATAAATGGCCCATAACATAAGTACATGAAAAAGTGTTCATGTCTTTGCCCATTAGAGAAATATAGATCAAAACAACATTGAGATTTCATTTTACAGAGTAACATTGGTTATCAGCAAGGACATGAAAAACAGCAAAAGTTGTTAAAGTCATGAGAGGAAAGGGATGCTTCTGTATTGTTGGTGGGAATGTAAACTATTACTGCCGCTATGAAAATCAGTGTGGAGATACTACAAAAACCTAAAAACTATTTCTGAAAATAGAAATACCTTTTGATCCAGAGTTAAAGACGTCAAATTACAGTGACATATAGCTACCATTGCAGCAGCACATTTCACAACAGCTGAATTATGGAAGTGACCTCTATATTTTATCAACAGATGAATGGAGAAAGAAAATGTCACTCACCCATGAAGATGGATAATTTGTGTCATTTGTAGGAAAATGAGTGGATCTTGAGACTACATTGCCTAACTGAAATAAAGCAAACACAGAAGATTCAATATTACATGGTTTCTGAAACTCAAAATATAAATAATTTAAAGGGCAAAATAAAAGACAAATACAGAAAACAGGGAGGTAGATTCTGTAGAGATGGGAAGGGGATCTGAGGAAGGAGGAGAAGAAGGCAGAGGAAAGGGGAAGTAAAAATAATCAAGATGTGATGCATATAGGTACCAATTCCTGAATGTGAATGTAATTATTATATACCATAAGCATACACCAACAATTAAAATGTAAACCAAAAAAATTTAAAGACTCATTGACTTTTAGCAGAGAGTCTAGAATCAGACAAAAGCTCGTTCTAGAAAATAAAATAGGTGTTCTGATGAGCTGAGTAGAACAAGTTGGCTTCATAGTCAAAATAAGGGCAGAAAAAAAACAAAAACAAGGGACAAAAAAATGGGTTGTTCTCAAAGTTTCTTTCTGCATAAGGTTAGAGAACAGAGGAAACTTTCTTGTCATGCTGGCTGAAATAGACTGGGCTCTTTCTGATTGGTTGCTGTGAAACTGATACTGTTACAAAGTGGTTTGTTTTTGATTATTGTATCTAGCACAAAAGATTCTTCTGGTTTAGTGAGGTGTGTTGCAGCCTAGTGCAGGAGCCCAGTACAAAACAATGCCACCACCCCTATAAATTTTGTTTAGAAGTGTTTTTCCCTGAGGAATCTGACTTGTGGGTCTAGCAGTGAAAAAAGAAGTCTTTCCTTATTCATGTTGGCATAAGAGTGGTGTGTTAGTCAGTTTTTCATTGCTGTAACAAAACCCAAGATAATCAGCTTAGAAAGAAAAATGGTTCATTTCACTCACGGTTTCAGTTCTTTCCATCCATGATGAGTTGGCCCCTAACCCTAACCTCTTCCACAGTCCTAGATGCAAGCGCTGTTTCTTTTGGTTGTCACCTCAGGGGAAGCCTTTCATTCCCCTAGTTGAAACTGTAGGTCTAATTAGTAGGTCTTATTACTAAAATTATTTCTGTTCAATAACTGGAGTGGCTCTGTCTCCTACCTGGATTCTGAATAATAGAATAGCAGAGCCAGGACTCAAACCCAGGCAGTTTGCTTTCCCTTGAGTCTGCTTCTTACAACGCCACAGGAAGGGAACAACACAAACTGAAAGTCAGTTTTTTCCTTCACTTGTCAGCACAAGCCAGCTGGAGTAGGCATCTCTGTGTGAGACACAGTTCAGGGGCTCAATCCTACTCCACACATCATCTCAGGGATGCTATTTTACCCAGGAGAAAGACAACCTTGGACCTAACTACGGAGAGCAACTCAGCTTCTCATTGTCTCCTTTCCAACACAGAATCTGGGCTTTAACTTGCAAAACCTATGGGTTGTTTTTCCAAAACAAAGAGCTGTTGATCCCCAAAGGTACAATCGAGACTTCAGTTCTAACAACACAAGGGAACACTGACATTTTGAAAAGAAAGTTGTTGTTTTTCTTAAGTTTCACATATCTCACAGTGCCAGTTCCTTAGAGGAACTTGGGGTCAAAGTATTTTCTTCTCCAGAGCCTCTTCGAGGGAAACGCACTGTTGAAACAGAAGCTGAAGGCGAGGCCACAGCCTGAAATGGGGTGACAGAGACCTGTCCCCTCCCTGCCCTTCCTCCCACCAGAGCAAACACCAGCGGTCTTCATATGTTTACCTGGAGTATTGATTTATTTCATCAAGGTTACTTTGGCTGCAAATACCAAAGATAAAATTAATAATTCAAACTAACTGAAGCAAAGAAGTGACATTAGTTATTTGAATCAGAGTTGTATCTCCAAACGCAAGGCCAAATTAGAATACTACAGGACTCAGGAAGGGATGAGAACTCGGCATAGGGAAGGAGTCTTAGCACTATTGTTTCCTACAGCTCTGCTCTAGATTTTAAGTCTCTATAATTCTGTCTTCTCACCAACTTTTTTCCCCAGGATGCCCCCACTCTGGAATTAACATGAATAACCCTAACCCCTTGAGGAGTGGGCATCTCTGTGTGAGACGCCGTTCAGGGGCTCAGTCCTACTCCAATCAGTTGCTTAGGAGTCAGGTTCATGCCTATTACAAAATAGGCAACTGTTGTGGCTTGCATCTTAAATGTCCCCCAAAGGCCCTATGTTGAAGGCTTGGTCTCCAGTTAATGATGCTTTGGGGAGGAGATAGAACCTTTCAGAGATGGAGCTCAGTGGAACAAAGTCTGATACTAGGGTTGTGTTCTTGAAGGGGACTGGGGCCCAGCTTCTGCTCTCGTTTTGCTTCCTGGCTGCCACATGCTCCCCACCGTGATCGTCTATCGCAGTCCTCCAAACAAAGGAGCCAAGTGACCATGGACTGAAACCTCTGGAACTATGAAGCAAAAATGACATTTCCTCCTTTTAAGTTGATTGTCTTAGGTGTGTTGTCACAGTGCTGGAAAGCTGACTAACACATGAACCGAGTTCTTCATTTTGAGCACAGTCAATGTAGAGGGGACGATCATGCATTCAGCAAGGCCACCCTCCCACAAGGCTACTGTGGTGCTTACGATGACTGCCTCATGATTATCTACTACTCAGTTCTATGCCAGACATTAATTTTTAATAAAGATTCATTAAACGCCTTCAGCAATAATCTTATCAAAGTTGGAAGAAAATTAAATCTCTATTGCTGGAATCCTTGATAAAGACCCCTTGCTTCAAGAATTAGGAAAGGATGAAATGGCATAATAGAAGAGGAAAGGTTTAGCATGGCATTAGGTATCCCATGGGCATAGTAAATGTTAAGTCAGATTTATTAGTAGCAGTAGTAGTGCAATAGCACGGTCCCACATGTAAAATAGTTAATGTGATTAGAATGTTTATAGCATATAATACAATAAAGAGCTTTCTGTGAGGGATGGGAGAGGGGAGAAATGGGAACTGTGCCCTTGCTGACACATCCACAAGGCCACTGAGGTTCACATGACTGAGCAGAAAGGCTCGCCCTTGTGAAATATTCGCAAGGTTCAGCCAAGGACACAGTCATTGCATGACTGACCACACTGGTTCTGGGAGTCCCTGGGGGACAGGTAACACCTTTGGGTCCATTCCTAAGAGATCAAGCTGTCTGGCTGCCCTAGTCCCTCTCTGCTCACATGCCCAGCAGGCATGGCCACCCTCTTGGGGCTCCGTTTCATCCCTGGGTGAGGCTTGGGCTGCTCGGATCAATCTGTCCTCATCATCACAAAGCCCCACGTTGGCAAGGAAGTATTGTAGCCCCTCTCTATGTCCCCAGGCCCAGTTTGGGACCACTGGCTGTCCTATTCCAAGAAGCACCCTCACAGCTCTTAACTCGGTTTGCCTCCTAACTCACCCATATCGCCTGGAAGAACGCTGGAACTGACTTCCTGCATCTACCATCCTCGTATGAGAGGCCAGAGA
>RJWT010044353.1:0-11806 GCA_004365215.1 Cuniculus paca
ATATATATATATATATATATATATATGATGTAAACTGCTTTTTTATCTTATGAGTTGCCCAAAATGATATGAAGTTTTTGCTGAGCATAATAACAGTAAACAAGCTAGAGCAAAATCTTCCTTTCCTAAAGTTGTGTATGCTCTTTTCTCATATTAACACTAGGCCAGGACAGAGATTATTCATTGTTTAATGAAAAATCTATTATCAAATAGATATCAATGCAAAGTGAAAATTTTATGAGAATTAAGCTGAAAGAAAAACAATGTCAAGAGAGAAAAGGATTTTAAAAAGGAAATTGCACGAATAATGTCTATTGAGCATCTATTATGGGGTTAGATACTCTTCCAGAGATAGAAGATATAGCACAGAAAAAAAAAAATCAACAAATACTCAGTCTCTTGAAGCTCACATTCCAGTGAGCCAGGGGCACTTGCATGAGAGGAGACTGAAAATAAATAATAAACACAGTGATTATGTGATTTGTTAGAAGGTACAAAATATAAAATAAAATAAAACAGCAGAGCAGAGAATGACTTTGGTGATATCCCTAAGGCAGGAGAGTGTCTGGTACAATCATGCCAGCAAGAAAGCAACTGGGACAGGCAGAAGGAAGTCCGGTTCCAGCTGACTACATCCGGGGCATGGGGCGGTGCTGCAGGTCGCCGGGTGAGTCCCGGGCCACCGGGGAGACCTCACTCTTGACTCTGACTCTCAAATGAAAAGTTTGTCCTTGCTGCCTCCTTCTCCTCTTCCTCTTTCACCATTCTGGCTTTCATCAACGAGGCATTTTTTGAACACTCATCTTGCTTTGAATTTTAGGAAAATATATTTTTACAGCTTTCATATCCTTATCAATCCAAACATTTGTGTTGAATTCTTAGGGTAATATGTGCAAGATTGTGTGTGTACTCTCTGCTTTTCAAATAAAGGCTGTAGCCTACTGGATACAGCACTGCACGAGATGCTCTAGATCACCATTCAACAGGACACAATACAGAGCAGATCGTATGTGTTAACTCAGTCCTCACAGCTATTGTTTCTCATTTCACAGGCAAGGAAAAAAAGCAGCGAGAAATAACTCATCCAAGATACAGAGCATTTGTGACTGCAGCTTCTATGTTCTTCACCATTCCCAAGTCTGCCTTCTAGCCACGTTATACTTTACAATGCCCTCACTCTTTGAAATGCTTTTGTTTACTTACTTGCTCAATCTTCAAGCATTTCTTAACATCCTACTGTCCACCGAGCACTGTCAGGTATCGTGTGGACAGGACAACTGGCAGCCTCCGTGGTGTCTTTGTCTGAACAAGAAAAATGAGTTTTCTCTAAGGCCCTTTACTTTCTTGGCAGACGATTACTGTCTTGGCAGACAATTCTGATCTTTGAAGAGCAATGTGTGGTGGGGGATGGAGCTCAGTGACAAAGCTCTTGCATGATGGGTCCTGAGTTCAAATCCCCAGCATCAAAATAAGAAAAAAAGGAGCAAGATAATTACTTGCCATCGCTGAGGAATTATCATAATGCATACTTAAATTTGCTTAAATCCAAAGTAGACAAAATACAAAAGCCAAAACATTACAGATGTGCATGGATAAAGAATGCCCTTAGATGTGGTTGCTTTGTGAAGTGGCCACCTATCAGGTGTGCACCTATCAGCTGCACAGTGGTGCCCAGAAATGAAAAGTAAATGCCCTTCTCAGCTGGAACACACCTTTTTCTTCTGGAAGACTTTTTGGAGTATTGTTGATAGACTCAGAGTCGACCCAAGCAAACTCAAGTAACTCAGCAAGTTCGAAAATTATTATTTGAATAGTAATAAGATGTGAAAATTCTATGAGTAAAAACAATTAGGCCAGAAGGTTCCTGCCTGTAATCCCAGCTCTTGAGAGGCTGAGAAAGGAGGATTGCAATGAGTTTGAGGCCAGCGTGGGCTACACAGTGAGTTCAAGGCCAGCCTGGACAGAGAGACCCTGTCTCAAAAAATCAGACAAACAAAATTTTATAGTATATTCCTGACACCTATTATTCTCATCAATTCTACTATGTTAAAATTACATATTGAGCTGGGCAAGGTGACCTACGTCGGCAACCCCAGTAATCAGGAGGCAGAGGCAGGAAAGGAATATGCATGAGTTTGAGCCCAGCCTCAGCTACATAGTGAGACCATGTCTCAAAACAAAATGGAACAACAACAACAGCAAAAATACAGCAGACAAACACACTGAATGGTGCATATGTGAGGTGGCGTATTAAAAGAATACAGACGGTAACTTACTAAGCACAGACCATATCCTGAGGTGCATTGGAGGGCTACTGAAATACACTTGATGTCAATTCCTGATGGTATTGTATCCATCACCACTGACATTAATCAGTTACCTACTTAGAGTAGTTTTTTTTCCCCTCTCACCAAGATTAGAGGATACCATGCCATTAATTCTATATTAATTAGCACTTACCCTCAAGAGACTTTAAAGTATGACTGGTTATTAATTCCATCTTTACAAATAAAGAAAAGGAAGTTTGGAGATCCTGATGGCAGGGCCAGTTTCAGATTCAGGAATTACTGAGTCCAAAGCTCCCTGTACCAGGCTGCTTCTCAAAACAGGTGGGGAGGATGGCTCCCTCCCACCCTGCTGGCAAATTGGTAGAGAGATGGGAGGTGGAGGTTGTGCAAGTAAGAGAAAGCAGACAACTTGAACTTGTGAAGAGCCTTCCTTCCTGTGTCAGGCTCCTCCAGCTTGCTGATACCTGCCTGGGACCAAGCGCAACGCCTCATCGTTTGGCAAGCGGTGCAAATGCCTGAACTCTGAACCATGATTTCAAATGCATGACCCAGTCCAAGAATTTGTTTGAAGGTTCATTGTATCGCTTCTCCTCTCCATCTGAACTGGCTTTTCGGCTTAGATACAGTGCTTTTCAAAGGGCAGTTTGAAGAGATCAGCGTGTATGAAACAAGAATAACAAACACGCATTAAAAGTTAACCAGCTGCCAGGTACCATAAGCACTTTATTATCCTAATAGACGCATTTAAGAAGAGAGAATCAAGCTTTTTTTTTATTCTTGCCAGAACAAATTTTAAGAGCTTAGGCAGAACTTGAAATGTCTGAAGCTGATAAGGTGAAAGAATGAATCTGAAGGAATCTTTGCACTTCAAACCCTCCCATGTACACACATGGGCTTGAAGTTACTGTCAACAAACCAGTGGGTAAGACATTTCATCAAAGGAGTAAGTGAAAACATTCTTACAAAAAGTGTTATAACTTCATATAATTATTATTTTCATATGGCCATTTTTTTTTACTCACTCGTGTCCAAAAGACTAATTTGAAAAATAAATTCTGGGAGGTATTATTACAAAGAAGCTGTGACTTCTTTGTAGATTATGAGAATAAATTTTAGATGTTTGTTCTTAGTTCCTTTTCTTCTTTTTAATATCCATGGCCATGCTGTTTTTCCTGAGCCGCTGTAAATCTCTCAAGAAGAGGGGCTAAATTTTATATCTCTTTGAGACTTCTAATGTCTGTTCTCTACTTTGTATGTGTAAAAATGTCATTTGTGTGTTCACTAATGATTTCTGGAGTACCTAACATGTGTGAGTCCTTGAATTGGATAAGGGGGTACAATGCCAAATGAAAAGCAATCCCTACTAAGACCATCATTGTTATAAAGAAGCCAGAAGATAAACAATCTATTTCATTACAGTATAAAGACAATGAAAGGAGAAACCTAGAAAATACATCGATTACTAAACAAAGACTTAAAGGAGAAAGGGCAGAGAGACATAAATAGACTTTTGGAGATGGAGAAGGGTATCAGTAGGAGGGAAAAGAAAGAAGAGAGGATTGAAATGTGTTAAGATATGTTAATTGTGTGTATCAACTTCCCCCAAATAAATGCTATCATCGAGTAATACTAATACGCAGTAATAAAATATATATACAATGTAAGGCAAAAATGGGTGCTCACCACTCATATAGAAAAGCCCTGTTGGAAGGGACCAGGGGACCCTCCTCAGAGCAGTGACAAATACTCTTAGGTCATAGGGAAAGTAATAGTCAAGAGACAAAAAGGCAGGACAGGTGAAGGGAGCTATAGGAGCCCAGGCCTTTAACCTAGCAACGAACGCTGTCTGCTCTGGGAACTTTAAATACTTCATCTCGGTTAGAGGCTCAGTGAGATCTTGACTGATGAGAACCGACAAGCAAGCAAGGGGACAACTCAGGAACAGCCCTCTACCAACCTTTGTTTTCGATGCTGACAGCACCATTCACAGGTGACCCGATTACAGTGGGAATCCCTGTAGGTGTGGCTGGAAAGAAAGTGTCTACAGAGACCAGTCATGATGACAAATACGAAATGCCTCTCACAGAGGACAAAACAGAGGGAATGTTCTCATTACAAGCTAATCCAGGGAGTAGTGTTAACCCCGTGAAGAATCCAGGTGTCATCTCTTTCTGAACCTGTTTGCTGTCATTGTCACAGTATTGGGAGGGAGGTAGAATCTGCTCAGCACGAGAATGGTTCCCATAGTCTTCAAACTTGTTCGTGATATCAACTCTATGGCCTTTAGATAAACACGTCCCAAATAAATTTTATTGACTACCGAACCATACATAAGCATCATAACTTTAGTTCTATTTGCATTTTGCAAATTAAGCGTCCTAAGAAGGTATTTATCCCACTGCAAGCAGTTTTTGTTTCTCCCCACCTTTCCTGGCTCTAAAAGCATTTCCCCAAGATGAGCTAGGTACTGAACTTTGAAGAGGAGTCCACTGTAATAACAGTAAAGTTTAATGATGCATAACTTTGAGAGACTGACAAATTTCCAGCCAAAGTATTGATTCTTACAGAATTTATGAAGCACATGCTGTATTCTGTGTCATTATGGTACATTTTTGGCTGAAAGAATCATGTAAAATAGATTTTTAAATGAGTGGTAATAGCCAGACATAAAGAGGGTATTGATGTGTGTCCTGAAGGGTGAAATAGCATGCCAGATTAAGGCATATAACAAATCAAAAACAACAGTATCCTCTGCTACTACTAATGTAAATTTGCTTTTCCTTTTAATCATCCCTTCTATTTACCACTCTATACCTTATCATTTGTTTTCTATAGTCCTCTTTTGAACTGCATAAAAGATATGTAAAATTTTTGCATAGTTGCAAATACTGCTCTGGAAGACACTAAAAATTAACAAATTAGTTCAAATTTGGCAAAGTAATTTGCTCTTACATATAAATAACACCCTTTGAAAATAATGCTAAAAAATGCTAAAAACTCATCTAATCTTTAATATGTGCATATCAATGGAACATATAGTGGATTGAGATTTGATATTTAAATAGTTCTTAATTCAGAAATTTTAAATAAAACTGGGCACTTTTTTTGGAAACATTAAAATTTATTCTCTCTTTACAAGTTTCAGTTAAGCTTTTTTCTCTGTCTAAATGGACTCAAGGCAGATGTCTTTACATTTACCTTGCTTTGAAAAAGTGTAGAATTTATTCCTCTGCATCTCTGCTGCCTGTTTTTTCCCTGTTGATCTTACTGCCTGTTATGAATCAGTTTCTCATGAAACAATTGAAATGGAAGCCCCTCCCCCGGTTGACATTTTGTTTTGACACACTGGGGAAAGACGGGCTTTCAAAAATAGTAATTTAAACTTTGATTTTATGCTTCACTTTGGAATACATGTTTATTAAATGTATATCTCACTGACGGAGTAATCAATACAGATTGTGTAGTACATTACGAGGAAACCATGTCTGAGATTATTAGAAAAATTAAATGCCTTTGGTTTTGCTTACTTGAGCAATACATGAAAATTAACAGTTTAAATCCTTTCATGCATCTGACCAGACTCGGCCTTCCACAGAACACGTGGTGTTGCTGGATTATGTTTCTTTTGCCTCCAAGCAGAGCTCCATTTACCCTATTTGGCAGGTGTCTGCCTAGTAAACATCAAATTACCTGAAATCCTAATTGTAAAGACCCACATTTATAGAGAAAGAGTCACACCTAAATGGGAAACAGGAGGGGAAAGGAAATTGATT
Organism: Cuniculus paca; assembly: GCA_004365215.1. Classification (NCBI taxonomy): domain Eukaryota; kingdom Metazoa; phylum Chordata; class Mammalia; order Rodentia; family Cuniculidae; genus Cuniculus; species Cuniculus paca. The sequence goes on from RJWT010044353.1 coordinate 6,062, forward strand.
GAGTTGCTGTAGCTTTTTCCAAAAAGTAATGCCTGTGTTCCCTTCACATTCCAGAAACCCTTTCATGGCTGGAAAGTGAGGTCACCCAGGTCTCACTGTGCTGGGGACCGATAGATCTCAGGCGTCATAGCTCCCTCACACCCAAAACCCCCATGAGAATCAGCTAAATCTTTCTTCGAACAGCTGCTTTTCAACAATTCAGGAGTTTATCAGCCTAATAAAAAAGTAACTTGGCAGGAACAAAAAGGCTGAGACTCTCAATAGACTCTTCTCAGGCCTAGTGGAGCCTGAAGAACTCTTCAAGGTCTTAGTCAACAGTGAACAAGGGGCTGAACTCACACACAACTATACCACAATCAAACTGCTGGGAAACCCAGGGAGAGGTCAGCTTTTACATAAACATTTTTCCCAGGCCAAATGCAGGCAAATTCAGATGAAGTAGGCCAAGTCCTGTACAGGAGGATTAGAACAAAAGCTCACGGAACAGAAAAGTGAGTCTCCACCTTCAGTGCCCATTAATGCACTGTCCTTAAATGGGAGGTGTTTTAATTCAAGGTATCTATTTTATATAAGGCTTTCAAATGGACATTTATTATTTTTTTTTCAGTTTGATTGATTGATGTGCTAGAAAAACTGAGCTCTTTAAAACGTATTTTTTTCAGAAGCATTTCTAATGTACCCACACTCAAAGGTATCTGAAATGCAGAGACTGTTAATATATACTTTGATCTTAATTTCCTGTGATTTCCTCAAATCAGACCCAGCATGTATGAGATATATAGGCAGACCATACACATATGATGTGTATATAAGTGTGCTTAATTGTAGCTTTTGGTTGTGACAAACCAGTTTTACTAAAATGGGAAATTTAATAGGTGAAATGAAGAAATATGTCAATGTAATAGCGTATTAGGTTTTGCAAATGAGCTATTCCTAAGGCAACATGAACTGTTTTGCTTTTATATTTCCACAATCCTTCGTTCATTTGACAACTTACATTCAGAATCTATCTTTGATCTTGGAGGACTCACACAAATCAAAGTATAATAAATCTTTGTACTCGGTGACTCAAAGTGACGCTCACTCTTGAGATGTCTTCTGACAGAGTCTTTGGCCCTTGCCTATCCAGACCTGGTGCCACAGCGAGCCTGAAGCGGTTTGGGAAGCAGTAACACTTATGTTCAGAGCTTTCCACATTGCTTTGTGCCCCATTTCCTACCAAGCATCAGGGTTTTCCAAAATTCTCGTTAGTTATCATGGACCCCGCATTTATAGGTGCTATTTCTGGTCCTAACATCTGCTTTTAGGATCAGCGTTTTATCCCCACTGCACACAGAATGAGACTCAATGGGTCAAAATATAGGTCATTGAAGGGACAGAACTTGGTTTCAGTCCTGGTCTGACTTCAAAGTCCCCTCTCAAGCTGGTGACATCATTATGTCTCATCAGCTGCCTGTGGCTTCCCTGCCAAATTCACACCCAAACTTGTTCTTCCTGTTTTGACTCTTTCCAAATTCCTGTCTGGATCTTTTATTTGGGATACTAATCTGCATATGGGCAGTAATGAAGGAATCATTTATTTGTTTTTTTTTCTTTTGGGGGGGACAGTCATACCTGGTCTTGTCACTGCTACTAATTTTCATTACTAGAATCCTATTTATTTTTTGGAAATAACGCTTTCACCCAGAGAAGTTGTAACTCGATAAATCCCAAGCAGCATGGCATATTGGTGATCAGGCAGACAAACGCGACTGCCAATTTGGCCTGCTGTTAAGATTAGCCATTTGTGTTGTGAAAACTCTGGCTGGAGTCTTAGATATACAAAGCATGGGATGAGAAGTTGTCTTTATTTTGCTTTGTGAATATCTGCCATTTGATTTTTCACTTTACAACATACACTGACATCCTTTGGGCTTGTAACAGAACTTTTCCATTGTGACTAAGTCCTCCAAAACACACTTGGTTGGTGGAGTAGCCCAGTGATGTGTTGAAAAGCGCTAAAAGTCAATTTCCACTAAAGACTCAGATTTGAAATTTACTGCATGACTTTGAGTGAGCCTTTAACCTCTCTAAAGTCTTAAATATCAAATGGCCATCAGAAGGATCAAATGAGATATGCTCTTTATAACATGCTAAAAATTATCCAAATGTAAAGGAATTTCTGGGGGTCCTTTTTAAACCTGTTCATTCCTTGCTGAGAAGCAGTCCTGTGATGTAAGATCTGACTCTTCTGCCTGTGATTTATCTTTTGATCCTACCCTGAAAATGAAGAACTAATATTTCTTGGATTCTCCCTGTAATTTACCTCTGCTCTGCCAATTATCAATATGTCACAAGGTCCAAACATTTTTTTTTTTTCTTTCTGGATTTCCTAATCCTGACTGAATGGCAAATCCTGAAGTTATTTGGTAGTGAGGGCTCATTTATCAAATCCTTATAAAGAAGCTTCTCTTGTTGGAGTCTTTCCCTTTTCTATCAGTCAGTAGTTTATCTTTCATAATCACTGATTACTGTCCAGGCTGTCTACTTGAGATAGAAGGCAGGGAGTAACTAAACCATATGAGGAATGATAAATGAAGATACTTTTCCATTCCTCTCTTCCCATTTGCTTCTGATGTAGGCTAACAGGTACCTTTCATGGTCATTAATTAGATTCTTCCCCTAATAAGTACCTTAGTGCCCCCTGCAGGTTATGCGATTTTCTCCTCCCACAAGCTTACATAGTAGCCTTTTCCTTAACCCTTTCCTGATATCACTGAGGGCTTTTTCTCAAAGAAGCTGGCTGTCAAGAGAATTGCTCATTTAAAATGTTCTCTAAAATGTTTTTATCTAATGAGGGTGTTCGAAGAAAATGACCCTAAAAAGGTAATTTTGATCTCACATACAATGTGAAGGTGAATCGATCCCACATATTTGGCTAGTAACATTAGAAGTTATGAGACTATTTACAGATTCTAAGCTATGGGAGATATTTATAGGTGATGAATCTGAAACCTAAAAAGACCAAATAATTTTATAAGGTCCAAAGCTATCTTTTAGTGAGTACAGGACCAGAATTTAGGTCTCCTTGCAACTATTCAAACATTCTTTCATTTATCTTGTTTTGAATAGCTTGTTTTTCATATTTTCATCTTCCAGTTATATATATTAAAAACTTACCCCTAAGAGTTACAAATACCATCCATTCAGCTTCAGTAGGTAACTGATGAATTAGGTCTTCCAGCATGTCAAAGGGATCTTCGTGGTAATACTAATCCAATTTGTAACCACATCCTGGTGCCATTGCAAATGGCTCAGAGGTCAAAGGTATAATTTAGTGAGGACTAGAAAGTGCAATAAACAAGGGAGAGGGCTTCTTTCTTGATTTACTTGAAAGTTGCCTAAAGCAGAAGCACTCCAACACACAACCTTGTAATAAGCTCTGGGCTGGAAAGGCAGAAATCTGTTGGATTTTTCCAGGTTTTATGATCTGGAAATTCTTGAACATTCTGTGAACCTTTTGTTTCCCGAAATGTCATTCGTTCATTTCCAAATTATTCATTGACTTTGTCAACCCAAAGTTTAACTTGCTTATTCCAACATGTAGAATGTTCACTGACTCAGAGCCTTCTTCATCCAAGAATTCAAAGCTCTTGAAAGTCTCTTTTGAAACTACGTAGGGATTTGGAGTACAAATTTAAAGAAACTAATGCTGCAATTTGTCTAAATCCTTGGGGAAAACATTTAAAAACAGATACAATTCAGCCCTACCAATGAAAATTAAAGTTGAAATTATCTAGGTATAACTTCTGAGAGCCTAAATTTAAGGAGAAGATTTTGTAAAACTATTTACAAATGGTAGCTCTTTGAACCACAAATCCGTTTCTTCAGCTTTCGGATTTCCTCTTGCTAAGTAGTTTTAAAGCTACTTAACAGTAGTTCATTGACATTTTATTCACTATATTACAAGTGCCAGGTCTTTCTTACTCTAGCTCTCTCAACTACAACTTTGTACCTGAAACATTACCTTAGCCTGATTTCTGAAAATCTAATAATAGTTTGATGTAATTTCTACTTGAATTCTGTGATGTTGATGCTTCACATGCCTAAGTAATATTTTTCAACCGTCAGTTATGATCCTTTAGTAGGTCATGAAATCAACTTAGTTGATTATGACCAGCATTAAAAAGAGGGAAGGAAGGAAGGAAAGAAAGAAAGAAAGGAAGGAGGGAAAAGAAAGAAAGAAAGAAAGAAAGAAAGAAAGAAAGAAAGAAAGAAAAAGAAAGAAAGAAAGAAAGAAAGAAAGAAAGAAAGAAAGAAAGAAAGAAAAAATAGCAAACTGCATAGAGTATAAGAAAATGAGTGGAAATTCAGTATTGTTATGTTAAACTCTTTCCTCAGTGATGTGTGTATCTGGATTGTGACATAAATTATTTCTCAAGTGGGTTGCAGTCAAACGGAGACACACTGTTCTAGGCTGCAGTGGATAAGACAAAGAACCCCTTACTGACTATGTGAATCATTCTGGGCCTTGATTTTCTTTTCTGTGTGCAATAACTTTCACAATAGGGTTATTGTTAGAATTAAGTAAAAAATAAAATAACATTGGCACACATGATGTGGCATACTTAGGACCTAATATTGTTATTTTGGGGGAGTTACAACGAGAATTATTTGAAATCATTTAAATAATAGATCAAACACTGACATTTAGCCCTTAAACCAAGTTCCCTCTTTACAAACCTCTACCTCCCAAGCTTACTGCCCCTGGGAAGGAGGAGCTGGACTTTCCCAAGATTAGAACAAAGATGCCATTGATCGCTCTTGAGTCTAAGAAGCTGGCCGTTTTGAATTCTTTTCCAAGACAATGGTCATGAAATTTGGGTTGTAAGGAAGAAAAGGATTTTCTGAATTCCTTTATTTCTACTTTAACTATTGAGAAACTGGCCAGACAAACAATACTAGAGAGCTGTAAGTGCGAGTGATCTAAAGGCTAAGTTAGGAAGAAAGTGGGAAATTTTTGGCCCCTGCTTTCTCACTGGAGTCTGGGTTGAAGACAGCTAGGTGAGCAGCTCCAGTTCTCTCCTCTTTACAAATTCCTGCTGCTGGTGAGGTGAGCGGGAGGTGGACAGGGATCCAGAGAGAATGAGGACAGTGTTGAAAGGGGGACTTTGACTCTGTCTCCGCATAGCCTTCTGTTTACACATGGCACTACTGCATCAAATTACATTTAGCAGCTTAATGTTTTGTTTTATTTTCAGAAAGATCTGAGCTCAAGCCCCTCAGGGTGTTGTTCAGCTCCCTGTGTGGTGTGGTAGCTATTCAGAAGTCTCCAAGAGTCCTGTAGCTAACGTGGGACTTGATTGAAAGTAGCTGAAGGGCCCGCCTAGCAACTCTGCCATCGGAGGTTGTCTAAAGGGAACAATGCAATCAATCTACCTTAGATGAAGGCCCTATTGGGGTTCTTGGTCCTGTGTCAGTGGGATATGTTGTCATCAGTAAAAGTAGAGATAGAGGTCCTGTCACAAGGGAGATGACTATCAGTGCCCGTAGCACTGTCTCAGTCCAGAAAACAATGCATGATTACTATCACTAGAGGCAGTGTCTAGACTGCCCAGTGGATGGACAAGTCTCTTCTGAGATGTTACCAGCAATGGGAGGAGACCAGACTGGGAAAGCTGGAAGGACACCCATGGCCTCAGGAGGCCACCTCCCTAAGATTACACACACCACTGCACTCATTTCACAGAAGTCCAGGTGGAGAGG
>RJWT010044354.1:0-11796 GCA_004365215.1 Cuniculus paca
AGGGACCAGATCTCCTTCAGCTTTTCCTTGCAGCTGGAAATCTCTGGAGCCTTAGCCGTGGACCAAGGCAGATCTGTTTTCCTCATCTGTAACGAGGGGATAAAGATGCCGTCATTGTAGGATTAGAGAACTACACCGAAAAAATGTAGGCATTGGTAGGGTGGGCAGGGGGTGGGGGGCCAGGAATGCCGGGGCCACTTCTGCTAGGCCAGAGGGTCAGGTTAGTAGTTTCCATCTTCTCGGAAAGCCGGGCCTGGCCCCACACCTGCTCGCCTGTACAGCAGACCCTTTGGGGCCTGATACCCCAGCTCCTGAGCCTGCTTCACCCCTCAGCTTGCAGCTGGTGAGCCCACCCTTCCGGGCCCGCCTCCAGCATGGGCTTCTGACCTCCAGGTGGGAAATCAGCAAGGTCTCTGCAGTCAGGATCCTGTGGCTGCAGGAGCGACCTCAGTAACCACCCGGATGTCGCTTCCTGCCTTTCCTGCCTCACCTGGTGCCTCCCTCGCTCCTGTGCCCATCAGCACCCACATCCTGGTCTCAGGCTCTGAATTTGGGGGAGCCCACACCAAGGCCACCCTCTGGGCCTGGCTCCCTGTGCTGAGTGGGCGGGCAGAGAGAGCTCGGAGCTCGGCACTGGCGCCACCTCTTATGCAGGGCGAGGATCCCAGAGCCCTGTGTCACGTGACACGACCCCGCCCCCACAGTTGATTGGCTGACAGTAGGACACCTGACCTGCTCCAGGCCAATCAGAGCTCACAAAGAAATTTTCGTGCGGAAACTGTCTGCTTGGGCTCCGGTGACAACCGCCACAGTCCTCCGTGGCAGCCGGCAGGAAGCAGCAAGGTGGGGACAGTGCACCCGGTGGCCTGGGGGCGGCCCTGGACCTGCCAGCGGCCCTCCCGTGCGCCCGGCCTACTTCGGCTCGGAGTCCTTCGAGGTGGCCCAGCTGTGCGTGGAGACGCACGGGCTCGAGTGACTAAGAGGCTTCCTGGTGGTCGCAGCCGCAGGGGCCCGAGGCACAGCAGATGCCGCGGCTTCAGGCTTTGCGTCTGTGTCGAGAACCAAGGAGGAGGCCAGTCTTCCCTACACGGCGGCTCCAGGGGACATTATTTTGTGTCTCGTTGGCCAGATCTGCCCATAAGTGTGGCCGTTTCTACCTGAGAGCCGGTCGCCACCTTTCCAACCAGTACAGCAGGAGGCAGGGAGGGGAATCGAGACCGGGACCAGCTGCGGCTCGGCCAGCGGAGTGCGTCTTCCCCAGAGCCTGCGTACACGGATGGTATGGAGAACACCCTGTGTCTGGCAGTGATAGGAACTGGGAACGATCCCGCCTTTCACTGCGTGGGAGGATGGGCACCGTCATCTCAGCAGGCAAGAGGGAGGAGGACCTCAAGTGGCCGTGGAGAGCCGTTTCAAATTTTTTATCGCGATGCGTTTGCAGCACATAATGTTTACCTGCACCTTCGGGAGGAGTTACATGGACTTAACCGACTTTATAATTCTTTTTTATTTCCCTTCTACTCCCCTCCCTGCGACTCTGGGTCCCCTTCCCATTTGCAAGAGTTCTATCTCCGTTTCTTAATATCTTTTATTTTTAATAATTATTTATACTTTGGATTATTCATACAAGAGAGGTTATGGGATATTTAAGCTTGCATGTCTGGTTTATTTCACTTAATATTATGATTTCAAGGTGCATCCATTTTCCCACAAATGATTCAGGTTTATCCTTTTTATGACAGAGTAGTACTCCATTGTGTGTAAACACCGCATTTGCTTTATCCCTTCATCTTTTGATGGACATACAGATTGCTTCCAAGATTTAGCTGTTATAAATTGTGCTACTGTAAACATGCTGCATAGATCACTGTACTACAAAGTCTGTAACTCTTTGCGGAAGATACCAAGAAGGGGAATGGCTGTGTTGAATGGAATTTCTAGTTTTCATTTTTTGAGGAATCTCCAGACGGATCTCCATAGCGACTGTACCAGTTTACCTTCCCACCAACAAGGTAGAAGGGGTCCTTTTCCCTGTTTCTTCAGCCAGGTGGTGGAAGGAGTTGTTTCAGGACTGGACCTTCAGGAGAGCTCTCTCTGGCTGATGTATAGAGGAGGGGGCTGGGAAGGTACTTGGCCTGGGAGGAGACCAGAGGTATTTGCACACCTGAGGGTGCTGTTTCCCGGTGGGTGTAGAATTTAGAGTGACTTCTTCATGTGCAACTGAGTGGATCTGGGAAGTGATGGGATGGACAGCTGAGCCTAGGGCTCATGAGGAAGGTGGGAAGATTGAGCCTGGTGCGGAAATGGACTGAGATGGCACCTGGATCTGACTTGTTTTAGTTGAAAGAAGTGATTTTATTTGCATTTTTGTGTGCATGAGCAAATTCTAGGCTGCATTCAGTTGCTGACTCAGCTGTGTAAAACAAGCCCCAGTGAGATGGAGCACAAATTCCTTTAACATGAGGGAGGGTGGGGGGAGAGGAAGCTAAAAGAATGAAGACCTGTAGTGTACACAGACCAACTCTCCACAATGAGTGTGATCACTGCGTACTGCAAACATATACTGAATATAAATTTAAAAAAACACACACCAGGAACTAGAACATGGGACTCTCTAGGCATTTCTAACAAGGGAAAAGGCAAAAATACAAGTGTACACATTCTTTCCAGTAGATCTGTGGCTTTGTAAGAAAGGCCATAGTTTACTAAGCTAGCTATTAAAAAATTCAAATTATGCAACTTAATTTTAGGCAATGTGGGTTTATCTTTAGCAAAACAAAATAGAAAACAGAGAAAACCAGTTAAGAAGGAAACATTGAAATCCACATAAACAGTATCACTGTTAGCCTTTGGCCCTTGTGGGGAGATTTCCTTTCAGTATATGACCATAATCGATAGGCAGTTTGTATGCTGCGCTTTAATCTAGCTTCATCTTGCAGGCATTTCCTCCACGGTAACACTGTTTCCCTAAACTTCACTTTTCATGACACAAAACTTTCTTGATGCCTGTTTTTGAGCATTTGGGCTGCTTCCTTTCTTCTATGATAAATACCATGCTGATTATCATAGTATATGTATCTTTGTCTTCCTAGAAGGCCATTTCCGGGAGATTGATTCTCAGGAATCAGATTACTACCTTAGAGAGAAGAAACATTTTCAAAGTCATTGGTACCTATTGCTGGCTCGGAGATTGAACTCGTGATGAAAGTTGAATTAAAAGCAGGCAACGCCGTGCAGGGAGGCTGCCCTGCTTTCCCGCTCCCTCCCCGGGCAGCCTGCCGGACAATTTATTGCTGTGTTTCCACATAGGATCAATACACCCAGGAGCCCAGTGTAATGAGATTCAGAGGCCCCGACTGCTGAACAAATCCATCAATTAGAGCAGAATGTTGAGAACAGGGAAGCGGAAATGGCCTCGATGAATCTCAATATCGAAACACAGATTAGGGCATGTTGAGAGAAGAGCATTTTATCTTGAGGGGTCCAGCACTGCCTATGCTGTGGAGGCTGCACACACTCTTGGCACACCAGGCACAGCACACCCACGCCCGCACCCACAATCCAGGCCACAGGAACAGGGGCTGCCCATCTGCTACGACCAGGATCTGTGCAAGCCGCGGGTCTGCGGCTGTGGGAAGGTGCTGTAGCCGTTGGGTCTCTGCTGATCCAGCTTTGCTGTGTGCTGAGGCCCCCGAGGATCCGTTCTCTATGCTACCCTGCGGGTGGGAATTATTGTCCTCCCTGCACTGAAGGGGAAATCCAGGAGGAAAGCAGTTCTTTCACTTGCCCACGGTAATCTGGGTAGTCAGTGCTGAAACTGGCTATATGAGTCCTGGGTATTTTTTGTTTTCTGTATTTTATGATACCTTGCAGGGCCTCCTTGGGTGGGGCTGACGCACACTCAGAAAGGCGGCCCGGACTCTTCATGGCACCTTTCATAGGCAGACTGAGCAGCCCAAAGCCAGCACCCTGCTGCCTCTGTATCTGACCTCGACAGAGCACGTAAAGCCTGCCCCACCCCGTGTCACCCATGGTCAGAGTGACCCTCCTCTGGCCTGAGGCTGCCGGTGTCCCCCAGACTGTGCAGCCCTGGGCTTGCTCAGCGTCCTCCATGCCTCACTTATTTCTAACAGAACTCTGGGAGCATGCTTTCCTTCCGTCCCTCCGCCTCCAGCTTGCCCAGTGCTTGCCTGAAGGTCCTGCCTGGGCCGCCGCCTCCTCCTCCTCCTCCTCCTCCTCCTCCTCCTCCTCCTCCTCCTCCGTGGACAGCGAGCGGTAAACTTTTCCCTCCAGGCACTGTCTCTGTATCTGGAACATTTCTATAGCTGCTTACGATCAACTCCCAGGTAGCTGTTAGAACACAGGCACCATTTGCCATCACGCCTCTCGTGTGAGGACATATTTCCTTGAAGGTAATTTGGAGACACTGCTAAAAATGCTTTTGACATTGATCCCAGCTGGCTTTCTTCCTAAAGTTTATCAAAGCTATGCAGTTTGCTCTTTCTAGTTTCCTCCTCTCACTTTGCAAAATTAAGGTCCCTTTCTCATCTTGTCCATGCCGTTCTCTTACATGGATTACATGGGTACACCTCCAGTCTCTCTCTCTCTCTCTCTCTCACACACACACACACACACACACACACACGTGCACACAGATGGTGCTGGGGCCGGCTCCTCCTGGCTTTCAAGACCCTCTCGTGTGCATTTGTTACCAGCTGCTCTGTAACCTTGTGTCAGTGACTTGAAATCAGGGATGACAAGAGTGTTTACACCACAGAAATGGGCAGATGTTGAAAATGCGCTCTGCATTCATGTGAGAGTCAGTTCTCAAGCATTTACCAGCTCCCACTGCGTCCTCTGCTTCTCCTCCCACCAGGACCTGAGAGCAGCAAGGCAACCTTCCTGTCCTCAACTTGATGGAGGTCAAAGGGGTCATGCAGCTCTGGGCAGGAGGAGGCAGGTCTGGCCTTCAGTGTGTTCTCTGTCTACGCCAAGGAGCCACAGGGTGGCCAGGGAGTCACCTGGAAGTAGCTCCATGTGTTGGGAGAGAGGCCTCTCTTTGTAAGTGGACCCTGGATGACGTGAACTATTCACTCCACAAGCGTCCTAGCAAGTCTCATTTTAACACTGCTCACAGATAGCTTCCTCAATGGGTAGAGTGGCCCAGTGGAGCAGGCTTCCCAGGCACAGGCAGTAAGGTTCCCGCCAGAGAATGGAACCAAGTAGAGTTTGAATAGCCACCTTTCACAGAATCCCCAGCAGGGCCGGGGATCTGGCTTTGAGAAGGATGAGACACCCTGCAAGGTCGGTAGGCATACAGCAGGCAGAACCCCATCCCTGCTGAAATCTGTTGGAGAAATAGGGACATGGGAAAACCGCATTCAAGTTCAGTAGGGAAGCAGCCCCCCAAAAATGCAAATCAAGGAGGCAGACTTCATCTTATTTCTCCCTGAGCCCCAAACAGGTTCTCGCCCAGGGCTGGAGACATAGAAGCTTTGCAGTGAATGTACGCCGAGATGAGCAGAGAAGGCGTTGGTTGGAGAACCCAGAAGTGGTACCATGCTTAGCCATGATTAAGCAGGGCCATTACCAGGGGGCCTTTTCCCTCTTTGGGCTCTATTTTCTCAGCTAATTATATAGGTTGTATTCTAGATGACTTCGTAGGAATAACCAGTATGCTAGTTAAAGCCCCAGGATTCACACCAAACCTATTTATGGCATGGCATACCTCATAGACACAGACATCGTTGGAAATATAAAAATTAGTGGCCAGATGGAGCAGACTGTGCTGATGCTTAGCTTTTAAAGGCTTTCGTTTGGAAAAATCATGGATTCTACATTTGATTCCCTTTACCTACCTCAAAAATGCTGAATGATTCTTGGGGAAACAGGTTGCGTTCTTCAGTAAGAGTCGCTGTATGTGGTGGTGGGTTCGATCTGTCCTCGTGTGCTCCTGTGAACTGTTTCTTGTCTGCTAGAGGCAGTGTCCTGTGTGTTCCTCTGTGGCTTCCATAAGGAATGGGTCCTGCAGTCTAAGGGGTCTTCTTAAAATCCCAGTACCACCACTTGCCGCAAGGGCCCCTGGGGACATCTCTGTCAGCCCCAGTGTCCGTCTGCACCTGGGGGAATGACACATGCACACCAGAGGGAGCTGTGAGGACTTGGTGTGGCGGCTGCTGCATGGTTGATGTCATGCAGGGCGGCTGTCCTGGGACACTTGCATAACACGCTTTGCCTGCTCCTTCTCCTGCCAGAGCACTAGGCTGACTTCCCCATGTTGGGGCGCTGGGACAGGTGTCCTCTTCATGCTCCCCAAATTGCCTTCCTTGCCTACACCCTGCAGGTGTCCTCCTCATGGTTCTTGTGCCCTGGGAGGCTGGCACCCTTTTCCGGAAGCCGGGTACTCCTGGGAGCATGCACCCTGCCTTGCTGCCTGCCGCAAGCCCAGGGCAGTGTCCAGAACACCGGGAGCAGTTTTGCCTGATGGACCGAGCTGCACTTCATGAACAGGAACACTTGGAAAGCAAAGCTGCTTCTGGCCCAGGAAGCACCCTCTGAGGAAGCATCAGAGGGACTGGAAAATCCTAAGCCCCAAAGGGCAAGAAGAGAAGGAAGCTGAAGAGAGACAGCATCGACCTGCCATCGTCACCAGAGCACTCGCCACCCACCCCACCGGGCACCTGGCACCTGGCACCATGCATGGTGTCTCCGTCTGCAGGGAGTCCGTGTGGCCACTGCGTGATTGCAAGGGTCTTAATTTCCAGAGAGCAGCTGGGTGCGGTGGGCAGGGCTGGACTTGCAGAATATTCTGTGCTGGTTGGTGCCTCTCCCGAGGAGCTTGGGAGCATCTCAGAGCAGACAGATGCAGACCAAGGAGGGATGTGATCATTTTTTAGAAGCTTGGCTGCTTCGTGGGTGCGGCAGGACCCAGCTGCAGCAGGAACCTGTGAGGGGGCTGTCGCAGGGTCCAGGGACAGAATGGCAGTGGGTGGCTGGAGGTGACAGCACGGGAAGGAAGGATGGAGCAGGGACCCCAGTTCTTCCCGGTGCTCTTCATCTGCAAAATGGGTCAGGTCAGCTCTCCTTTCACTGGCAGATCAGGGCGGGACAAAGGACAGTGACCCAGCAGTGCCCAGTCTGGCCTTCCCATTCCTCTGTGCATCCCTGCAGCACTGCGTGACCTTGGGGATGGCGTCAAGGGCAGTCACATCTGCACTGCTCTCCTGGTGGCCTGCGTTCTGCCATGGAGGAGCTCTCGTCTTCACAAGAGTCTGGAACTAAGTAGGGCAAGGACTGGTGTCCCCATTTTTGGCCTCATTTTCTGATACCCCAAGGCCTCTCCCTGCCCGCCATGTGGCCACCGCCCTGCCTAGGATCTCCGCCACCGCCTGCTCACGCGTTTCTGCCTCCTCTCCGCCCCTGTCCTGTGGATGCCGCCACGGGCTGGATAAACGCGTGCATCGCAGGCTTGGGAGGGCCATGGAGGTCCCTGGGTAAATGCCGCCCCAAGAGCAGGAGTGCGCTCTGATGTCCCGCATGACCATGCTGCGAGCCCCCTGCTTCCTCCCTGCCGTCTTTGCTGGATCTGTTCCGGGGCCCCATTCTTGCTCCCCACAGCTGTCCACTCCACCCAACACTGAAGTTTGTGTACTGACCCGCTTTGCTAGAGCAGGGGTCAGGTTCCTCTCTGCATGCCCCCAGCCTTGAGCGGGGTGCCTGGTTCAGCACAGGTACTTGCTGTTGGGCAGACAAAGAAGTGAATGAGTGAGGGGGGCAGTGAGTGAGTGGGTTTGCAGTCAGCTCTCACTGTTAGAAAGTCTTACATCTGTAATCCCAATTCTCTGGAGGCTGAGGCAGAAAGACTGGAGTGAGTTTGAGGCCAGCCTGGGGTACATAGTGAGTTCAAGTCCAGCCTGAACTACAGAGTGAGACCCTGTTTTAAAAAACAAAACAGAACAAAAAGTCCTTCTTTGCCCCCATCGGGAGTGTGCCTCGCATCACCCACACTTCTCAGCTGGGTCTTCATTGCTTCCCACGCTTGGGGCTACAGATCTGCTTCCTGTTCTCCAGATGCATCAGCCTGCTCCTGCCAAGTGTGCCCCTGGGACTGTGCACTCTGCCCCTGATGCCTGGGACCCTTGGCCCTGTTTCTTTACATGACTGAGATTCCTTGTCATTTGAGCCTCAACTCAAATGTCATCTCTGCAGTGAGACCATTGCTAGTAACTGTTTAATCTAGAGCGACCCCTTCCTCAAACTTTCTTATCTCTCCATGCTGAATCCTGGTGATTTCCTCTGATCTGGCTTTCAGTTGCCTCAGTCTCTCTTCATCTGTGTCTAGGCTACTGTCTAACTTGCCTATAAAGGTCTCATGACAGTGACTCAGTTTTTAATCCTACAAGACATATGTCAAAGTTGTACTCATTCTAAAGTCCTTTCTAGAGCCTGTATTCCATGTAATTCCCTCAGTGATTTCTCCTATTTTCTGCCTTGGCTGACCATCTATTGGGATATATCTTTGTAACTGTGTTTTTTAAAATATATCTTTATCAGGAATTATCATCAGTGAGTGCCCCCCATGGGTTCTGGAGGTGACCCATGATAGTCATTAATACTGGAACAGTTGTTATGTTACTTCTTGGTGAATGAGAATGCGAATATCAGCCTTCCTTGGAATGCAGGCAAGGAACTGATGACGTCTCGTGTTTGGCATTGCTCAGCTGCTTCTAGTGACTTTGCTTTTCTGCCGGGTCCTCACCTTGGGACTTTGCTCCATGCAGTGGCGCTCAGATGTCAGGTGCTCAGTGAGAATCTCAGATCCCTCGGTGAATAATCCCCCAGCGAAATGCAGGAGTGTGGGGCTCACTGCAAACAGATTCCTGAGCTCCACCTCACAGGCGCTGGGTCCTTGAATCTGGGATGGAGCCTGGGGATCTGAATTCTTATAAATCCAACCGATTCTGATGTGTCGTGAAGTGTGGGTACCAGCAGTCTTCTGAAGATGGAAGATTGGAATTAAGTTTATTTTTATCTTGCTAATTCCCTCCCCCAAAAAAGCCTGTGATGCTGCGAACAGAGTTAAAAATATGTTTGAGGAAAAGCAGACTGGAAACACCTACACAAACAGGCTAAATGAGCAAGATCTGACTTTGTGCCGAGATCGGGCCACATGGGTGGCGCTGGGATGGTCTCCTCACTGCCATCCTTGTGATGGGTGCAGTGTGGGCTGTGTGTACACTGTCACCGTGCAGCCCTGCGGGTCCAGCCTGCCTCTACTCTGGGGCATCCCCGGAACTGCCCGGGGATGTTGAGCTCTGAAGGGATTTAATTTTCCTGGGTTCCCTTCTGCAAGCTGCAGCGTCTCCTGGCTGTGCTTAGGGATCTGACAGTATCCACACAGGCTCCTCTCGGGACACTCAGCTCCCTGCATCCCTTGTGGCCTGCACTGTCTCACACCTTGTAGCGCCTGCCCAAGCTGTATTCCTTGCCCAGAAGACTCTGCTCACCTCCAGCACTCTGTCCAAACATCACCATGTCCCAGTGTCCCTTTCTTACCTCCCCTCCCTCCTTCCAGACTCATTATGGAGCCCTCACTGTGTCCCAGCACTGCCCAAGAGCACCCCAGTGTCCCCCACGCCTCCTGCCTCACAGCCCCTCTTGTCTCTGCACACTGGCGTCTCACGCTCCCTTGCCTTCTGCCCCTGCCATGCTCCTGCTGTTCTCGCCTCCACTCGGTCCCCTGCGGTCATCTCACTCTGCCCTCCCCCTTCATGGTGGCAGCTGGTGCATGCACTCATCCCATGACTCCTGCTTTACCCTCCGCCTCCTTGTGCAAACCTGTAACCCTGGAGCCTGGCACTGGGCCTGGCACGCAATACGTGTCTCTTAACTCTTGATGGACAGAGGAACGAAGACATCCCCGAACCTCAGTTTCCCTCTTCTTTTGGCCCAGTGGTTCTTAACCTTCTGTTGGCCACTGGGCTCTGGGACAGGTGTGGGGGCTGGAAACCCTTTATGCACAATGTACGTGGATGCTGAGTCATGTAAAACTCCGTGTTACATCAAGGACTCTAAGCATCCCAAGTAAAGCCTTCTCTCTGCGAATTCCAAGAAGCAGATTCTTTTCTAGGGAGCAGTTGAGGGTTGTAGCGCAGACGTCCCCAGCTGCCAGAAGCTAGTGCTTTTGGACGGCTGTGTGCAGAAGTCACTTGGGTCGCTGGCTTCCTTTCAGGACTAATCTTGCTTTGCTTGTTGCAGGAAAGAAGACTGCAGAGAGGCAAACATAGTCCTCTGGGAAATGAGACACCCCTCCCACAGGACCCATGGAGTGGAGGTGGCCCCGTGATTTACGACCCCTTCCTGGGAGCCGAGTAAAAGCCAAACGATCACCAACCCGCCATGTTATCTACAGGAACATTCCTACCTTGCATGGTACCGACCGGGAGCCCCAGCAGTGCCTGTTGATTGTTAGGTACTGTATTTATTGGCCCAGGAGGGAGGCAGGAAACCAGGGCCTGGAGCTCCAAGAGTCTGGCTGGCTCTGTTTCTTCCACACCCTGTCACCGCGCTCAGATCTCTCACCATCTCCATCTGTCCTGCTCTTCGCCTGCGTGGGGTCCTCCTGCCTGTGTAATGACTGTGCTCTCCTGGCTGGGACAGTGCCCTGGGCACACATGGTGCCTCCTGTGGGGCTGCCAGCCTGTGCAGGAGGTTGTCCAGGAAGAGAGAGGAATTGGGGTCTGGCCCCTGGGACCAGAACCTCAGAAGAACCCGGGACCCTCCGTAGTCAGGCACCACTGCTTTGGGGGTGAGGAGCCTACCAAGGAGCCCAGACACCCAACTCTGTGTCTACCTTGCCGGCCACTTCCAAGCCTCCCTCGGCTTCTCTGGGCCTCTGTTCATCATCTGCACAATGGAGATGACCACATGCCTTCCTGTCCCCCTCCAGCACCTGATGAATTCAAAGCCTGTCCCTGTCACATCCCACGTGCTTGCCTGTTTGCTGGACTCATGCTTAGGAGTACGCTGTGGCCTGTGGAGGACCCCCCAGTCCAGCCTTCTGCTTCGAGAAGACCCAGAGAGTTTTCCCTAAACATGCCACTTCGAGCAATGTGTTCCCCCCCAATCACCACAGCACCCCAAAGCACCCCCAGCCTGCAGCCCCATCACAGTGCCTTCTTCCCTGCAGCTGAGGGGCATCGTGACATCTTCATTGCTGGGATAGACCCCTGGTGACCAATCCTTCCACCCAGGCATTCCCAGAGCTGCAGGACTGTAAGGCTGGCTTCCGAGGGCAGCCAGGGACATGAATAAGGACATTTGAGAGGTCAGCCTCCTCCAGGAAGACGCAGTAGAAAGCCAGCTGCTGCTGCTGGGTGGAGCCTCCGTGGTCTGACCTCCCCTGGTCCTTGCTGCTGCGTGACACAGCCGATTGTAGGAGCAGGGCTGCCAGGGGGGTCCACAGCACCTGGAGCTCTGGTCAGAAGGAGCCCACAACAGTGTCCATGGCAGGAACACAGGCTGCCCCAGGGCCAGGTCTGGCTCCAGACCTGTCTCATTTGCCTTCTGTCATTTTCTTGTTGTTGTTTCCTTGTGGTGAAATGGACCCACCAGACCCCTTGCAGCTTGGCGGCATCAAGCACAGTCCTATTATGCTGTAGCCGTCACCACCGCCCACCTCCAGAGCATCGTCATCTTCCACACTGGACTCTGTCCTCTTTCAGCCCCAGCTCCTCCCTGCCCCTCCTCCTGACAGCCCCATTCTGCTCTTTCTCTGTGAAAGTGACTGCTCCAGGG
>RJWT010044355.1:0-11790 GCA_004365215.1 Cuniculus paca
TTTTTTTTTTTTACCTCAGTGATTATTTCTGATCTAATTTATTCTGTATCTTCATGGAGTTGTTTCTTTTCTTTGGTTGCTATCATTTAAGAAATTTCAACTGTGTGTCTTCCATTTTCCTCTATGTTGTTGTCACTTTGTGTTGTTCCATGTAAGCTGGAGGTCTGAGGTTGCATCTTGCTTCTGCATCTTGTCATTTTCCATTTCAACAATTTTTTTTCTGTGTTGGTTCTTGTACATTTTTGTAGTATGTAGCTATATCAGTAATACCAAGTCCACTGTTGGAAAAGTCTTCCTCAGGGATGTCTTCTATGTGTAGAAATTTATTGGTCTCTGTCTGTTCCAAGATCCTACCTTCCCACTTAGTTATATAGTGGGGTAGTGGTATCTGCTTTGCTCAGTTCTCAGTTCTTTTGTGCTTGACTATGGTGAGGTTATTACTCCAGAGCCTCTCAGTACTGTTACAGAAGGGTGAATAACTGATTACAACTGATATGACATCCTAGCTTAAGTGACATAATTAGCAATAAAAATAACATCAAGCACATTTAGAAATTGACAAACTGTGGTAACTATTAATTTTGTATCTTTAAGCATAGGAGCAAAATCTACAATTATAACAGAACTGATTGTAAATTGGGAGCTTGTATTAAAAGTATTTTCCCTTGTTTGAGTAGTTTTACCCTCTGGTGGACAGATTTATAAAGGATAGTAGATAAAACAAAGATAACGGAAAAGAAAGTACAAGCAAGATTGTAGGACAAAGGATCACATAAACTTTGGGAAACTAGGGAAGAGGGTGGAAGAAAAAGAATGAGGGAGTAAGCAAGGGGTTATCTGAACTTGGTCTCTGGGTTTGGGGGATGGGACTAATTCTCTGTGGCTAGAGTTCTTCCTAGCCATTTATAAAGAGGAAAAAAGATTATAAAAATGAAAAGAGAAGAAAAAAAGAAAAAAAGAGGAGAACATGTGTGGCCCCACTTGTCTGCTTTTATTCCGGTTGCCTTTTTCCCAAAGCACAATGCTCGTTCATCTAACTTACCTCCTGTTCGCTCATATTGTTATTTTTGCTTTGAACTTTTTCTCACCATTTGTTCTGCCTGTCCATCCTGTGCACCCAAGTTGGGATGCTAATGTGTTGCTGGCATTCCCTCTGGTCTCTGGGCCTTCCCAAGCAGTTCACCTCAGTCATGGCAGTAGCCAGGGTGGGGCTCATGCTATGGGCCTTCTTTTGTGATTTGCCTGGTTGCAGCAGCAGCAGTGTTGATAGGAGTGGCTGCCCCCCCATGCTGTCCACCTGGATCACAGCAGTAGCAGAGAACATGTATTAATTTGTGTGTGTTGGACCATCACTACATCTGTGGGATGAATCCTACTTGGTTGTGGTGTATAGTCTTCTTGATGATTTCCTGCACTTTGTTTGCCAGTGTCTTATTGCATATTTTTGCCTGTATGTTTCTTAGAGAGATTGGCTTCTAGGTTTCTCTTTCGATTGAATCCTTTGATTTTGGTATCACCTTGCTTCAAGGAATGACTTTGGGAGAATTGGTTCACTCTCAATTTTAGTAAAGAGTTTGTGAAGTAGTGGTATTAGATCTATAAATTTCTTGTAGAATATTGCATTGAATCCATGAGGCACTGGGCTTTTCTTTGGTAGTAGTTTTTTAATTACATCTTCAATTTCATTGACTAACATTGGGCTATTTAGAATTTTTTTAACATATCTTATTGATTCAATTTTGTTAATTCATATATATCTAGGAATCTGGCCATTTCTTCTGAGTTTCTCATCTTGTTAGACTACAGGTTAAAGTAGATACTGATGATCTTCTGAAGTTTTGCAGGATCAGTTGTAGCATTACCCTTTTTATTCCTAATTGGATGGATTTGAGACTTTTCTTTCCTTTTTTGATAAGGTTTGCCTAGGGGTTTGTCAATTTTTGTCTTTGAAAGAACCAGTTATTCAATTCATTGATTCTTTGTATTGTTTTCTTAGTTTCAGTTGCATTAATTTCTGCTCTGATATTTATGATTTCTTGCCTCATATGAGCTTTGGGGTTAACTTGCTCTTCTTTTTTCTAGAAGCTTGAGATTCAACATTAGGTTGTTTATTTGAGCTTGTTCTGTTTTCGTGATGTGAGAATTTACTGCTACAAATTTTCCTCATTGGAATGCTATCATTGTGTCCCATAGGTTTCAGTATATTGTATTGACATTATTTAATTGTATGAACTAATTTGTTTAGTTTTATCTGTGACCCCTTGGTTGTTCAGGAGGGTGTTATTTAATTTCCATGTGTTCATAAATTTTTTTTGATTTCTTTTATCATTGATTTCCAACTTCATTGTATTATGGTTTGATAATATGCACAGGGTAATTTCAATTCATTTAAATTTACTTAAACCTGTTCTATGAGATAATATGTGGTCTGTTTTGGAAATTGTCTTGTATGTAGCTGACAGGAATAGGTATTCTGATGTGAGGTGGAAAAATCTGTAGACATGTACTAAGTCCATTTGCTCACAGGTTTGGTTTGGTTCTGATATTTCTTTGTGATTTTTTGTCTAGTTTGGTTTATCTCTTTGTGACAATGGGGTATTAAGGACCCCTTTTATAATTGTGCTATTGCTTATTTGATTTTTCATGTCCATTAATATTTGTTTTATATAGTTGTGTGCACTGGTATTTGGTGCATATATATTTATTATTGTTATCTTTTCTTCTTGGATTGTTCCTTTAACAAGGATGTAGTGACCTTCTTTGTCTGTCTTAATCAGCTTTGGTTTGAAATTCACTTTGTCTGTAAATAGAATAGCTACCTCTGCTTTTTTATCTGGATTGTGTTGCATGGAGTATTGTTTTCCATCCTTTGACTTTCAGTCTATGAAATTCTTTTTGAATTAAATGTTATTCTTGTATGCAGCATATGTTTCTTGATGTAGTCTGCCAGTTTCTTTCTTTTGATTAATTTAAACCATTTACATTGATGGTTAGAAATGTTTTATATATATATATATATGACTATATATAATACATATAATTTTATTTTGAAGAGAAAAAACACAGAAAAGCCAAGAAGTAAATAAATAAACAACCCAACAACAATAGCAAGATGATGACAACAATAACAAAATCAATAATGATATAGGATTTAAAATCAAGATGACAGGAATTTAACAATGGTTGTTATATTGCATATTGTTATCTTCAAAATAGTTGCTCAGGTGAAAAAGACAAGGAGGAAAGAAGGCAGAAGTAGAAAGAAACTAGAATGGATTGAAACAACAACAAAAACTAGAAATAATGTTCACACTCATATAAAAACAACAAACAAGAAAGAAAAAAAGCAAAGAAAGGATAAAAAAAGTGTCCATTCAGGTGATGTCTCTGTTGTTACTAGCAGCCAAAGTGGCAGACAGAGCCCAGGTCTGTGTTAGTTGGTCTCAGCAAGCCTGAGTTTTTAACTCCACTGAAGTTCAGGCCCATCCTGGTTTCTGGCTATGAGTAGAACTGAAGTTGGTCAGCCCACAAAACTCCAGGTGCTTCTTGCTGGACTGAGCTCAACTCCCTGACCCTGAGTGAATTTCATGACTATGCCTTACATCGACACTAAAAGCCCCAAGATAAAGCCAGCACATGACTTCTCTCAGTCCTGAGTTCAGCTACTTACTTTTCAAAATGGTGATTGGCCAATTGCCTTCTCTTTGGGTCTGAATCTCTCACTAGCCACTGTAGCCTTCTGTGTCCACTGCTCTGTTTTAGTGGTATGTTGTTCCTTTGGGGTCACCTATAGTTGCTGTGCCTCTGCAGGTTTGAGCCTCCTCTCTTATGCCATGAAGTGGGATTCAGGGAGAAAGGATCATTTGCCACCTCCCTCTTCTGCACTGAGATCCCTTTCTTTGCTCTTCCTGTGGGTTCCAGCTCTCACTTCAGATCTTTGCTGGGTCTTACAGACCCACTTTTTCCTTTTTCTTTTCCTCATATTGCTGTATTCCAGCATCTGGACTCTAAATCTTGGAGAGACTGATTTGCTACTGATTGCCACTCCACCATCTTCCTGGAAGTCCTACAACTTTTAAATTATACTGTGGTTTAAGGTTTATGGTAATTACTCATAAATATATAATTTAAATATTCTTACATCCATAGATATATTCACATGCATACAATAAGGGAAAATTAACATTGGTTCAGGAATTCAGTGGAATTCTAATACTGCCAAGTATATACTTGCAGATATAATAATGTGGAATTATACATGTATGGAATGAGTGCAGAGTCCCTGCCAGAATGAGAAGGGCTTTGGCTTCAGAATTAGAAACCTATACCCTGGTCATGTCAATACTTGTAATTAATTGTGTAATATAGCCAACTTCATCTTGTTTACTTTACCTAAGATACAAATTGTTTTCATGAGGTTATGAAATTTAAATTTATAATAGTTCTTTGATAATTAACATTTCTTCACTGAATGATGATGGATAGATTTGTATGAATTGTTTGCTATTTAGGCTTAATTACCATATGCGTAGTACTTTTTCATGTTTCATTAATTGTATGACAGTAAGTTTATTTCTTTCCTGAGTAAACTGATGTAAGCAGTGTTCTTTTGATCACATAGAATGATTGTAAGTTCATGAAGTATAGTCCTTGATTAAACTTACTAGATGCATTCTAAATTTTATCAGAATGAGCCTGTTTGTTTCTTTGTTCTTATTGTTATTTATCATGTAACTTCTGCTTGTGATTTAGTTGTTTAGTGCATATTGTGGGATTCAGTGTGATCTTTACATACACGCTTACAGTGTGCATTGGTCATATCCAACCATTGTTTTTCTCCCTTGCCCACACTCCTCACCCCAGCATCTTTTCTTAGTGCCTAGTAATCACTATTTTACTTTCAGGTTGACATTTGTTAGTTGCCATATATGAGAGAGAACATGGAGTAGTACTTGCCTTTCTGTGGCTGGCTTATTTCACTTCACTGAATGTGCTCCAGTTCTGTTCATTTTGCTGTCAATGGCAGAATTTCACTCTTCTTTATGGTCAAATAATATGTATTATAATATGTATATTACATGTAATATATATAAATATAATTTGTATAATATAGATAGATATATAGATGTGATTTATTTCTTTAGAATTTGTTAAAGATTGTTTGGTGGCCTAACATATAGTCTTTTTTATAGAAAGCTCCATGTGCTGATGAATAGAATGCATTATTTGAGCTGAGCATGGTGGCACATGCCAATAATCCCAGCAGTTTGGGCGATTGAATCAGGAGGATCACAAATTTGAGGGTAGTTTGGGAAACTTAGCAAGACACAGACACTTCAAAATAAAAAGAAATAAAAATAAAAGGAACTGGAGATGTAACTCAGTAGTATAATGTGTAAGCATACACAAGGTCCTGGGCTCAGACCCCAGTAACATATGTGCACATACACACACACATACGCGCACACACACGTGTATTCTGAAGCTATTGGATAGAATATTCTGTAAATGTCTAGAGTCCTTTTGATGTACAGTATGATTTAAATCTGATAGTTTTTTGTTGATATTTTTGGGGCATCTGGATAATCTGTCCATTGGTGATAATGGGGTATTGGAAGTTCTCAGTATTATTGTATTAAAGCTTATTTTTCCTTAGGTATCATAGTGATTTCAGTATAAAATTATATGTTCTGATGTTAGGAATATATGGATTTACAATCATTATAGCTTCTTGGCTTCTTGATGAATCAATCCCTTGATTTTATGCAGTGACCTCCATGTCTTCTTACAATTTTTATCTTGAAGTCTATTTTGTCATAGGTAAGTATAGCCACTCCTGCTTTCTTTAGGTTTCTGTTTGCTTGAAGCATCATTTTTCATCTATTCACTTTGAGTGTGTGTGTATGTCTTTACTGGTGAATTGAGTTTCTTGTAGGTACCGTATGGTTGGGTCTTGATTTTTATTCTGCTCAGCTAGTCTGTATTCAATTGGAGAATTTATATTCAAGGTTAATATTGAAAAGTAAGACCTATTCCTTTCAATTTGATTATTTTATTCTAGGTGTTTGAATATTTTTATTTTCTCTCTCTCTGGTTTGTCTATGAAGTTTTATGGTTTATTGTGTTGATAATATTTGATTCTTTTCTTTCTTGTGTATCTACTATCCTAGTGGAATTTATATTTTCACATGCTATCATGATGGTAGTTATTATTCTTTCACATCTGGATGAAGGAGCCCCTTAATTATCTTTTGTCAGGCTATCTGGTCATAATGAATTACCTCAGTTTCTGATTATCTCAGAAGGTCTTTCTTTCTTTGTTTCTTTCTTCCTGAAAGAAAGAAAGCTTTGGTATAGTGATATAATGATGTTGGCAGTTAGTTTCTTTCAGGACATAGAATGCATCATTCTGTTATTTTCTGGGTTTCTACTGAGAAACCTGCTGTTATTCTAGTGTAATTGCTATTAAATGTGAATTGACACTTTTCATACATTTAAAAGTTTTTTTTTGTCTTGTGCATTTGACAGTTTGTCTTAATATACTGTGCTGAAAATCTTTTTTGTTATGTCTGTTGGTGGATCTATAAGCCTCCTGTACATGAATGTCCATCTCTTTCCCTAGATTAGAAAATTTTGTGCTTATTATTTCAGTGAATATGTTTTCTAAGACTTTACCTTTTATCCCCTCACTTTTAGATATTCCAGAGATAAGGATATTTATTTTATAGTGTCCCCAAAATTTTGAATAGCCTCTTCATTCTTTCTACTGCATTTGTTTTGTCTATTGAAGATATTTCAAAAGGCACATCTTCAAGGTTAGATATTCTTTCTTTTACTTGACTTATTATAGAGTTGTTTTAAAAATTATCAACTTTAGTTTTTTTTAGTATATGTGTACAGTACATGTAGTTTACAGTCACCTTGGGGAGTGGCTACATAGTCTTAATACAGTTTGATTCTTTTTGAAATCCCCTTCTTCTTCCTTCCTGCTTCTTTCCTTCTTACTCTAAATCCTCTTTCACAATTTTCATTTTTGTTGATATTATTAATCTTATTTTATGTTTATGACTTAAAGTGTTTACATTTATTGAGGTTATTGGGTTCCTGTCCATGGCATATCTTTCATTTACTTACTATTCTCCCACCTCCTCTTGCCCTGTGTCTGCAGGACCCCTCCCC
The DNA here is from genome assembly GCA_004365215.1 of Cuniculus paca. NCBI lineage: Eukaryota > Metazoa > Chordata > Mammalia > Rodentia > Cuniculidae > Cuniculus > Cuniculus paca. The sequence goes on from RJWT010044355.1 coordinate 7,180, forward strand.
ACCTTTCTAGGTGTCTTTCTCAAAGAGCTAAAAACCTCATACTAAGTGATATGTGCATACCAAGATTTATAGCCGCACAATTCATAATACCTAAATCCTAGAAGCAGCTGGCATATCCATCAACATGATTGGATAAAGAAAATGTGGCATTGATACATAATGGAATATTCCTCAGCTATAAAGAAGGACAAATTGGAGACATTTGTATGAAAATAAATGCACCTGGAAAATATATTGTTGAGTGAAATAAATCAGAGAGACAAGCTTACATCTCACACAAGTATCTCATTTGATTAAGGCAAAGTATAAAACAACATTATAAAGGATGGCTAGAAGGAGAAAAAGGGTTAGGTTTGTCAAGCTTTTTAAGTGAATTTTTATCTGACTTATTGAGCTTATTAAACTCTGGACTTCTAAGATTTACGTTTAATCTTTTTTTCAAAATCTGTGTTTTTGCTGAATTTATCATTTATGTCACACATTTTCTTAATTTTTTAAACCGCATATGTATTCTCTCAGATCTCATTAAGCTGTAATTATTCTTTTGAATTACTTATCAAGCATTTCATACATTTTGGTTTCTTTGGAATCTGTTGCTAGAGTGTTATGATCTTTTGGAGGAGAAGTTTTACCTGTTTTTTTTTATTTTTTTATTTCTTGAGTTCTTATGTTGAGATTTTTGTGTCCAGTGGGTTAGATCTCTTAATCACTTTTATGGAGTAACTTTCATAGCAAGCAGATTTCTCCTGGAGGATGTTGGTTTTTATGGAATGTTGGCTTCATTTCCAACTGGGCTTTGTCGTGTAGTCTTCCTATAACTGGTTATGGCTAATAAATTTGGGCATGGTGCATACTATGTCAGAGTTGGAAAAAACCTACTGTCTTTGCAGGCTACATGAGAGTGAGGACCTTCTAGTAGTTCAGGCTTGTATGGGTAGACACTAAAGTATGAGGGGTGCATATTCTGGCCACTTCTACAATGGGAGTGGTGACCCCTATCAAGTGCTGGAGGTTTCCTCTGGCAGGGTTGATACTGACTTTGTTATTTGTAAGGGTCTCTGGCACTGCCCACACCAATAGTGGTCAAAGTACTGAAGCACATGTCTGACCAGATGGTAGTACTAGATCAGGCACTTTATGGTAAGAGGCAGTGGCAAGAATCACAGTATCCCATTGGTGGTACTCAGACCCAGTCCTGAAAGCAGCATATAGTCAGTCAGTGGTAGGAACAGCATATGTGTGGTGGTGGCAGGGATTGTGATGTTCCTTTTTGCTGCTCCTGTGGAAGCACCATCCTATAAGCAGGACCTTGGTCCCTTTCCACCATCTGTGGATGGCTGGGGGTGGGTGATGCCCAGGGCTTTGCTTCTCCAGACTCTTTCAGCTATTGTGCTTGCCATGGAGCAAGTGAGGGCTGGACGTGGCCAGAGCCAAGTAAAATTCCTCTTGGGCCTTCTCTGGGCATGTGTACCCAAGAATGGTCAGGGCTTTTCTCTTTTCTTTCAGATATAGGGGCATCAGATATAGGGGCATACCTTCTGAATGAGAAAATATAGGACATGGCCAGAGCCTAGAAAAATTCCTCTTGGTCTCCCCTTAGCCATACATACCCAGGGACAAGTTGATGGCTAGGGCCACAGCATTGTTTAAGGCCACTGTAGCACTCCCATTTGGGCCAAGTAGCAGTGGAACCACATTATTCTTTACATGCCTTCTTAGTAGCAAATGTCTGTGCACAACACAAGAGAGGAGAGTGGGAACTGCTTGAGCATCTGCCTTCGGTACCATCACTGATATAAATCTGCATGTGATTGGCCACATCTGTGGTCTTAGAGGACAAGTTCTTTGATCTGATCCTTAAAGGTGGCCCCTTCCGTTTCCTTCCATATCACAACATCTATCCCTTACAATGCATTTGGTTTGAGTTAGAGTCATTCTGCTGGGTCAGATTTGGTTCACAAGGCAGCTAGTTACCTATCAAGTGGGTGCAGTGGAATGTCTACAGGGTCTCGGAGAAGAGAAAATGTGGGGTTTCTGACCCTGAGAGTAGTCCAAATTCAGATAATAATTCCCCTTTCAAGATAACCTCCTGGCTGCAATAACCTGGGAGTTTACTGAGAGATGATGTGAAATCCTTTTCTAAAGTAAGACTGTTGTGCAGACTTCAGGTTAGGCACCAATCTGTGAGTATTGTGAAACTTTGCAATAGCTAGGGTTGCCAGTATCCATATATAGAGAGTCTTTTTGTTTCTCCCTTCTCTGTCTTTTTTCTTCCTCATGCAAACTGGTGTCTCCCTCTCCCTGAGCTGTCAAGTTGGTGTGGTGGATGCTTAGGGTATTTTGTTTCTTTATGCTCTTTTCCAAGTCTCTGAAGCTTACAAGGTCCCAGCCTCTCTCTTGCTGATTTTCAGTGTTTTCCTATGATCACTCACCTCAAAATGCAGCCACACACTTGTTACTTCGGTTCTTCTTTGTGGAGGAGGTGGTGAGTGTTGTGTGCCTGCATTTAGCTATTTTGAGATGTCAAGGATAGTGGTTTTATACATATCCTGATGAATTTCACTTTAGTTTGAATTCCAAAAGGAAGGTAGAAGAAAAACAGCTTTCTCTGGGGACAAAGAGAGGTAGAACACCAAATTCTGATTTTAGGGAATTACCACTTTTTCTTAAATATATTTCTTAACATTTTCTTTTAACCTGAAAATAAAGAGAGTGATCTTTATTAACGCCAACTTTCTGGAAATAATCTTTGATTTTTAACAATAGTAATATTTCTAAGTTAATATCGTTTGTACAGATTTTTCTGCTTTTTATTTTTTTCTCTCACTAATCACAATAGATTTACATTTTCTCATTTTAAGCAGGAATATATATTTAATATGTTTTAATTGTTTTTCTTTTATATGAAATCTCAGGGCTCCATTAGCTTCCATTGGTAGGGATATTTCCATTAATATCTTTGAGAGAAAAAATCCATAGTGCATAATTTTTATTTCCAGAACTTAGGTTGTGTTAGGAAATAGTTACTTGGGGATATATTTGTGATGATCATGATTGAGCAGAGCACCAGGGCTCAACTCAGTCTAAATTCTTTCTTCCAGTAAGATTGTGGAAAAGATCAGACACTTTTAACTTTTGCCTTCTTTGAAGTTTTTAAATTACTAATATTTGAGTACTTCACTGCCATCTATATGTCCAGAGATAGAAAAATGTTCAGCTCCCCTAATACTATGACAGGGATCTATGTTTGTGTTCATGGAGATAAAAAAGGAGATAAACCATATATTGATGAAAAGTTTAATGTCAGTTTTAATGTAACACAGTTTTCTGGTTTCTATAACCAGGAGATCATGACAATAAATTCAAAAGTGGTAGTACAGAGTTCCAGTGGTGACATAAGAAGATAAAAATATTCTGAATCTCCATGTAGGGAACTACAGAATGTGTTATAATGTTACTTAAGAAATTTTGTCTTCTCAGCTGTGCTCTTACTTTCTTGGATAGGTTTTTTATAGCCATTAAAACAAAATCAGGAAAATCCAAACTTTGAGTCTCAGGAAATTTTTAAATACTCAATTTTACCTGTAAACATCTAATTATTTTATCATATATTTCTGATGTAATCCCAACTGCTATTCTCTTCTTCCATTCACTATTTTCTATCCAAAGAGTTTAGTGGTTATGAAACCCTATGAAAAGATCTTGCATCAAAAAATTAATAAAGTAATACAGTTCATATAAAAGAACCGACATATAGCCCCACTACCAAGAAAGAGATCACACTACATATCATATTTTTTACTGTGTTTAATTTCTTCTTTGGGTTAGTTCTTGTCATGTATTCTTTTGTTTTCTACTATCTTCTTATTCAGAGTAATAGTGCCTTTGTTCTTGGACATATTTATAGAGTGGAGTGTTGCTATCTGAGTAAAAGCAACCTGAGTCAGTTCTCCCCCTCCCATGGTAACCTCTGGCCTCAGAAACTCTTAGCTGACTGTCAACTAAATGCTGACTGTATCTTTTGATCCACTCAGATGGATTAGATTCTAAATCTTGCCATTGCCTTCCCCCACTCCATGTGGCTGTACTTGATAAATATTTATGCCTATACTCTTCAGTTTCCATAGGTTCTTGGCTACAGAGAGAGGAATTAGAAATAGATCTTTGAATTCTGTTTCTGCTGTCAGTCGGCAGTTCATCATTGGCACTTGATGGGCTACGGCTGTGTACTTGCCTTTCATTAGTGTTTAATCCAGCTTGTCTTCTACTTGAACTAGATACTGAATGTCCATGAAAGGATATGTCTCTATGACTAGGATCAGAGTCATCACTAGTCTGGCTATGAGTAGATGATTGCTTTCTGGTTCTATTATATTCACATTGAAAATCAGGGTCACTTGACTGTTCACCAGCTACAAAAGGCTGATCATGACTAGAACCTTCCCTTTTAGATATACTGGATTCAGACTGATCATAGGAATCAAATGACTGGGAATGAATTATACCTGAATGTATGTAAAAAGAACCTGACTTTCTTATTCCTTCTCTTGTGTTGGACTCAATGTGGTCAGATAAGGAAAAGGATGGTCCATGACTAGACACTTCTGTACT
>RJWT010044356.1:0-11799 GCA_004365215.1 Cuniculus paca
CCCTAAATCTCAGCATTGCACCACTAATGAATCACACACTCTAGATTGAACCACCTCCAAGAAAGCCCCATCTAAAACTGCATGAGGCTGTGGGGCGGGGGGGGGGGGGCATTCAGACACAAATCACAATATTTGGATAGAAAAATTCAGAAGACATGAGTTATAGTACTAGCTGTCTGTCCTTATATAAATCACCTTCATTTCTAAAAGTTATTGAGAAAATTAAATGTGAAAAGATATGTAAAGATTCTATAAAATTACTCCAAAGGATTCTAACCATGTTGCATTAATTTAGTGCCCTAAATACTTCAAGGATGCTAGACCAACTTAACTCACAAATCAACATCAAATCAACACTGCTGCTAGTGCCACAACACTCTTATTCTACAATATCAGTAACTAGAATTCTATTCCTTTTATCTGGATGGATCTCATGAAGTTTGCTGCCTAGTTCCACAACACATGAAGTGAAATCCCTTCACTGACTTACTAGTTTCTATCTATCTAAAATTCTGTACACTGCTTCATACTTCCTACCTTCCCAATGTCATCTGTTAAGAATTCTGTCATTTCCTAAAACCTCCTAGGATCCTAGAATCACAGCCAGTCTGTGTTTGGCTCTTCTGAACTAGTTTTAGTTACATCTTTGACATTCAAAATTTCCTGCTGCTAGAAGTTACACAAAATACTAATAAAGTTAGTTAACATGTGAACACAATCTAAATTCAAGTGTTTCTTACTTAGTTCCAAATAGCTACTTCTAGCTCTATTACCCATTCACCTCAAGACTTTCCTATCTAATCAAATGGGACTGCAACATGCCCAATCACAACTTTGTTCAAAAAATTCTTTTTATGTGGAATGCTTTTGTCCACAAAGTTAATTTTTTCCAAACCCAAATCAAAATACTGCTGCCTTAATTGCCACATTTTTAGTGACCACTTCTGAAATTCATATTCATCTTTTAAACATCTTTTATGGCACTACTATTATTATATTTTGTATTATGGTTCTGACTTCCTTTCACTTCCAATGTACTCCATCTAATATGGTAGGTAGTAGCCATGTGCAGCAATTTACCACTGAGAACGTGGCTCATCGAACTTGAGACTGGTATGCAAATAAGATGCCATCAATTTTTTATATTGATTATATGTTGAAATAAATGTATTTTTGAAATTTTTTAATTTTTGAAACATTTTATTAAAGTTAATTTTACTTATTTCTTTTTACCTTTTAACATGGCTACTGGAAAATTCCAAATTGTGCATTCCTATTGGACAGTTCTACTTTAGACCAGGCCACTGCAAAGACTTCAGCAAACTGTTACTCATACAAAGGTATCTACAAAAGGGCAAGAAGCACTGAAAGCAAAGCCACCCTGTACTGAATAAACCATGCACCCAACAGAGCTGTATATGCTTAGAGGAAAAGAATCTGTTATTTCATTCAAGTTAGTAACCCCCAACCAAATTATGAACCCTGGCAAGCTCTGTGTTCTGAAGATATGCCTTTTCCTAATTTGCACAAAACACTTATAATCTAGCCAGAGCCCTGAGTAGGAAGCCATGCCTTAATCATGTTCTATCTATACATACTAGCAGAATAAATTAGTGAGTACCCAACTCTACCTTGTTCAGACCTATCTCTTCTTATCATGTGATAACATTACTACTTATTTAGAAGTTATAGCTCTCATAATTGCCCACAAAAAAGTTATTAAGACTTTAACATTTACATCTTCTAGTGCCAAAAACAAATCAGTGCCTGCTTTCTTTTGAAAGCTTTGTATTTCTAAAGTATTTCACCATTCCCAACATTCTATGTAAATGAAAGGTCAGTATAAAAATTATTGTAACCCCATTGTTTCCCTAACTCTTCACAACCAACATGATTGCTTTTCTCTTTTTGTCTTAGAACAATTGATCTTGGGAGATTTCTCAGTTTTAGCAGTGCATGAGTCTACTGTCTTTAGTTTTCCTTTGGAAAAATAGGCTCTACAACATTCAACACTTTTTTCCTCTTTTGCACATTTTTGTGTAAGTTCTTTGTGATTTATTTTTGAATCTATCTTCTTATATTTGCACAAGCTTTTCATTTTCTGAATTCCTTCAGAATTATCTAAATCATTTTTATCTCTAGGATACTTTTGATTAATTTTCTTGTTTTTTATTCTTTTTTTTCCCTCAATCATATTTTTTAATCAACTTCTCTTTTTGGGGGTGGTCTAGTGGTGTTTTTTCTTTATTTTCAATTGATTCAATGCTTTGTTATCTTCATCAGAGAGATCAGATTCAGAATCTGAAAGGTCTAAAAAAAGCTCAAGTCCTGGGTAGTCTTTGGTTGACAGGGTGTCCTCTTTTTTCAGTAGCATAGTTCAATTTAAGCTTTTTGTCATGAAACATGAGTCAAAATCTCTTGCCAATTTTCACTTTTTGATCCTTTTCTGGCATTTCTCAGAATCTGGGGTTCTTTGAAACCCACCTAACCATTAGTCACTTATTATTTTTGTTTGCAGGACATTTTTAAAGTCTTACTGAAATAATATTCAAAGAAACTCTCTTAGTTCAACATGGAACACCAAGCCTCTGCTTATGAGTTAGAAAACTCAGGATTTTTTTGGGGGGGGTGAGATTAGTGGACCTTCTCATACCATGAACCACAATTTTAGGAGTCTTCTGCAACTTGAGCCTGGTTATAGGCCTAGAGGTAAAAGTGGGTGGTGAGGGTATTACTCAGATATATTTGGAGAGGCAAACCTCACAACTGGTGGAGGTGCAGATGCCTCTGTGATTGTGGGTGAGGAAATCTATTCCTCTGGCAAAATAATCTCATTAGAATCCAGGAGCTCAACATCTTTGACCTTGTCAGGATCCTCCCAAACATCCCCATCCTATTTTATGGGATCCTACTCTTTTCTGATCAGTGTCTTCACCTTTACTACAGATGCTCTTCAAGGTTGAGCATTAAAGTTATGTTGTATTTTAGTGAATTGAATTATAGATCCTGAATTGAATTATTGATTTGCATTTCTGCAATATCAACCCTGTGGCTAGAGGAGAGGAGATTCTCTTTCAGGACATACTTAGAAAATAAACTCTGCATGTGTGTCTGAAGCTGGAAATTTGAATCTTTGAGTTCCTTATTTTCCTTTATTAATTTGTCCACACAGTTAGAAAACTTTTGCTTTCCTGTGGATGTTTGAACTTATTGTTTTCCTTCACTGGTTTGTCCAGAGATGCTAAGACCAATCAGCCAGCAACATCATATTTCCTACTTTGCCAAAAACTTTCAAAAGTTTCATATATGGAGTCACTACATTTCTCCATAAGTAATGAATTACGATAATCAAATGTATCTACGTTGAGAATTACTTTAAGTAGTTCACGTCAAAAACTATCATTATTCCTCACAGTATTAGAAGGAGAAAGCATGGCGTCTTCAAGTTTCATCAAATTAGAGAGCCAACTCCAGGAATCACTAAATCCTTTCAATTTCATCTTTATAATTCTGTTTCTCTAGAACCATTACCAGTACCCAAATCTATACCAGTCAGTTTTTACCACAGAAACAGATCTAATGCAAGATATACAAATATATAAGAATTCACAATATTGTTTTACAATGGTCCCCACAGCATCAAGTGTGGAAAAGTGCAAAAGAGCTGTCTGTATGTTAGAGATCCAAAGGATCCAGTGGAAGGCCTGGAGTTCACTGTAGTGTCCTGTGTAAATCCATATTAGGAGGCTGAAGGGTCTTCAAAAGGAGGCTAAAGGGTCTGTGTGGCAGGCTGAAGAGTCTGTGCTGGAAGCCAGGAGATGATACCCAAAGTGAAGGTGAAGACTAGAGTGCCCTCAAAAAAACAGAAATGAGCCCTTCTTCTTCATTTCCCTTTTATTTCATTCTGGCAACAAGCCTCTGGTTGGTATCACTCACACCTAGGGCAGGTCTTCTGTTTTTTATAAATTCCTTCTTCCATACCCAGAATTATGCTGATCGAATTTAGTTGGGCATTTCTTACAGAAGTTGACAATCATTTAACTATTACACTGAGCCATTTGTTTATTTATGTTTGCATATCTAGGAAGAGGAGTGGGTACAGAGTTTGTATTTTAACTTTTATTCATGTTAAAGAATATTGAATCTTCCTTTTTTGAATATAACATTAGTCTAGTATCTATTTTGGATATTATACTAGAGCCAATTATTACCTCTTTGCAAAAGTCAATTGCTACATCATCAGGAATTTAGTGAGCTACACTAACTTGAAATCACTTATGGAAGGAATATTTATACCACAGAGATTGTAAATGCTACAAATCAGTGTTTCCACCACTTCACTGGAAGACTGGTTGTTACATATTCACCAACAAATTGTTGCCAATTTATATGCTCCAAGTGAGATAATGAGCAAATAAAAGCAATAAATTTTCAGAGCTAAGTAGTAAAATATCTACTCACATTTTTCTTTATTTGCTTACTGATATGAAATGCAGAAAAATATGGTCATGTTCATTGCCTTTGTGGAGTTTACCATCTATTGGGAGAGACATGATAAACATGACATGGCAGAGCAAATTACTGTCACATGAATTTATAATTTCCTTCATTACCATAGAGGACTAAAAAAAAGAGAAGCAGTTTTTTTTTTTCTCCAACAAGTTTATCTGTCTGGACTTGCCAATATTTAGTAAATTTTGTGCAGTGTTTTAGATTTGAAATGTGCTCCAAAAGTTCATGTGTTGAAGGCTTGATCCCAAACGCAGCAATATGCAGAGGTAGGGCTTTTGGGAGGTGACTGAATCATAAGGGCTGGACCTCATAGTGGGTGAACCTATTGATGAATTCACAGGTTAATCAGGAGGGGGTGAAAAGGCTAGGAGGTAGAGCCTAGTTGGAGGAAATAGGCTGCTGGATGTATGGCCATGAAGGAAGGGTATATCATGTGTCTCTCACTCTCCGTTCCCAGACTGCCTTAAGGTGAGTAGCTTTGTGCCACCATGCCCTCCTCAACATGGTGTTCTGCCTCACCATAGTCACAGTACCAATGGAGTTGAGTGACCATGGTTTGAAATCATGAGCCAAAATGAATTTTCCCTCCTTTAAGATGATTTTCTTTCAGTTACTTTGTCAACATGGTGATATACATTTTCCTAAAGATAACTCCCTATCCCACAAATAAATGAATAGTTTTGGCGAATGAAGGAAAAATGAGAGGGGCCAGTGCAGAACCCATCACTGGGCTCCCCATAGAAAAAGTGCAGGCTTGTTTTGCTTTAATATGGGGGAGAGCTGTGTTCCTGGGTGGAGTGGGGCAGAGCCCGAAGGGTGGCCGACTGCTGGAGCCTGGACCAAGGGTGGCAGACCCCTTCGATCAGTGTACACTTACGAAGATTTGAAGACACGTGCTCGGCACGAATAGCATACAGAAGCCAGGAAAGAAGGATATATTATGTGTATATAAGGAGTAGCATTGGGAGCCAAAATAAGAGGCTAAAGTGTACAGGCAGCAAAGTATAAATAGCAGCATGGCAGAGCTTTTAGCATGCTTGGGATGCTGTCTCTAATTGTTTTACATGCTTTAATGCTTTCAGTACACACGAAAGTCCTATGGAGTGGCAAATGAGCTTGTAAAACCAGGTAGAACAATTGCCCTGCTTCTCTACCATAAAAGAGTTTCCTCTAAAGTGAAGTCTTTAATACATAAATAAGAAGTTCCAAGCTCACCCAAAGGTGCTATCGACCTCCACCCATTCTTTCCTAGCCACCTCTCACGTGTCTAACACTAGCCCAGAGACATGTTGCAGTATGCAGTTAGCTCAGCTTCCCCAAAACCAAATTCATGAGAGTCTGGCTCATAAATCAGCCCAGAAGCTCCTGCAGGTTTCAGTGTGTTCCACAAAGCTGAAGGTGATTTCCCTCACAGGTGAGCAGCTCTTTATCAGGAAGTTTTTGTGGCACTAACAAGATGAAAGGAATGAACCAGACAAGAACATGACAAGGAAAAGCAGTTCACATAGCATGCAGAAAGGTCTCAGACAGGCAGAGACAGGGAAAGAAAAGGAAAGCGATTCTCATGGGGTAAAACCAAAGTAATGTCTGAGGATGGTGTTTTTTCCTTCGTTACTCTTTTTTCCTTTGTTACGGTGAAAGCTTTCTGTAGTTCAGATGACAATCAAGACTCAAACCAGTCCACTGTCGGTGCTCAGCAAAGCTGCAGGAAAGGCATTCAGGTGTTCAGTCTTGAGCATTTTTTCTCACTTCCTGAGACTTTCCCTATTGTTGGTAGTGCTGAGCTTTCCAACTTCGACCTCCTCTCAAAGATCAGAAAAATTGGACCAACACATTGCTTATTTTAATAAGGCTACTTTGTTTTTCGCAAGGCACTGAAAGGACACCATCATTTTCTTAGTTACATAGATTAGATTTCCCAAAAAATAAAAATAATTACTATGATAAGTATATTTCAAACACATTTTTAAATTGGAAACATATGTAAAGTATGGAAACTTAAGCTTTTCCATTGTTATGTGCTCTCTAAAAGATAAATTATTGACTGCCTTAGCTGTCAGCATAGTGTTATACGCACACATTCTGAGTTAGTGTGAAATTCGGTTTCCTATTAAAGATTCTTAGTAAATCTCATGAATCCTCTGAGTTTCTTTTTTGTCTTATTGCCCTGTGATCCTGGTGTAAGCCCTGAATAGAAAGGAACTCTCTTAATCCACGTGCCATTTTGAAGAAAGTCAGTTCCTAATACAACGGTTACATTTGCTAGATTGGTATGTCTTCTGCTTGCACTTTGTTTCTTTCCATACAATTCTTTCAGAGACTTTTTTCTTAGAGTCTAGAGAAAAATTTCTGAACTCAAGCAACCTATGTTAAGAGAATGTCTTTTAAGTACACTAAAAAAGTAGAGCCTTCTAAACTCTCTTAATAAATAAGTTGTTCAACTAAGTATAAGAATGAGTCTATAGGTACAGAATACTTGCCTAAAGCCAAAAAAAATAGTTTATAGAAATTTATTTTAATCGTGCTTGTTCTCTGCCTTCCTATTGTTTTCCTCTTATCTTTTGGCAAAATTAATGAAATACATGAAGGGTCATTCTTTGAGGTTCCCTTTGCTAAAATATTTCTCTGGAATCAATTTTCTTTCATTTCCACAGTCCTACTAACATAAATCTCACATCAGTGAGCAAATGTTTCCCTACTACACTGAAATTCTATTTTAGTTCCCGCTTGCAAAGCCAGCATGATTTGAACATTCCTCATCACTTATATCAGTCCCTATCAGATACCTATTAAATGAACAGAGGCCACAGGTTAGAAGGAATGCTAGCAATGCAGATGCTGTCTGGATAACAGGATAATGGGCAGCTGTGAATTAATCCAGCCAGATCACAGCCCAGGAGGGTGACTGTCAAAGGGAGCAAAGGGTGCTGGGGAAACTGGGCTACAGTGCCTGTCATTTACAACACCTTCCCCTGAGCCAAGTAGGCTGGTATTTCATATCTTAAAGTCATCAGAGGAATGGGACAAATTCCATTGTCCCACCTGGCAACTGCTCACCATGGCAAATCAATTCCCTGTGACTGATGAAAAGGGCAACAGTCACATAGTAGTTTCACCCACAGGAATGAACTAACACGAGTGACCATGAGGTAGCTAGTGACACAGGCAGGAGGCATTGAAAACAGAGGCAGTTGACCTCCTAAGAGATTCCATTTACTGATTTCCAACTCTGTTCCATAGTCAATTAAGTCAGGTAATACAAGTGGCAGGGCACCCTTTGCCTGAATATTTCAACATTATCAACCTACTGCCTGTTTTAAGGTTGGCAAAGGCACATAGAGAATACACAAACAGCACCTGGGGAAATCTGGGTTCTAAATTTATCTACTGTTTCACCTCTTATCTTTCTCAGTAGCCTGCTGGTTGACTGAGATTCACCTTTGCTCTTAGCAAGAACCCCACTTTTTGAGCATCTGAACTTCATGACCAAGCTCTGCTCAAGCATGAGCTGCTTTGCACCCTGCAGAACTGAGTTTAGAACAATTAGTGTATTCCTGAGCTTGACCAGTAGATGGAAGAGTTTTGGGCCCTTTGGCACATTTGTTTCCCAGTACTGGAACAGAAAAATTTGATTTCCAGGAAAAGCTGAGTCATGAAACCCTTTGTCTGACACAGTATCGCATAAAAAGGAGTATGACTATTTTGAGATAATCAGAAAAGAAGAAACCAGGAAATGATCTCAGTTTACTTTCAATAGTAAAAACCAATTAGTTCCCTTACTTCTCTCACTCTATTAAGAAACATGAAGCTCATGATTTATAACAAAATTTACTTTACAATCATTTCTCCTTAAAACCCAAAGTGGTTTATAAGCATTCAGTTTTTAACCAAAGGAAGGAAGAAGAGAGCTTTTTAACATATGTAGTCTGCTCAGCTGACTGAGAGGTTGGATCCTGAAGCAAATTGAGAGTTATTATATCTCTTTTACCTATGTTTCTTAGGTTGGCAGGTTTTAATTTAGAAACCATAGTATACATTTGACAGAAATGTCAAGGAGCTTGTGGGTCATTACTGATCACTGGCAGTGACTCAAATATGAGGCAATTATGTGTCTTGACACAGTTGATAATTGGACTGATACTGAACCTGAAACAGAATCACTGCTGGTCTGTATCTCCTAAAGGTGAAACTCAAGCCTTCACAGCCATTCAAATAAGTCCTCAGATGACTTTTCTGTCACTGAAAGAAAGTCTATAATTGATTCTTTGAATCATACCAGAAGGGAGGCTGATAGGCTTTGATAATATTATATGTATTGCCCTAGGATGTTCCTCAGCAAAAGACTGAGGGATTATGAGGTAGAATAATCATTATTTCATGAAAATTGTTTTCATTTGTGTGAGTGTGAGATTATGATGCTCAATACTTCTTGTTCTGTGTTTTGGTCAATCAAAGTGGTGGGTATACACTGATCCACTGGGTGTCTGACGTTTCAAAGGTATTCCATGGAATGTATGTGCAAAATTACACTCCTTATCTTTAGCCCCCAAACCTGCTTCTACTCCATAAAATACTGTTCCTAGTTCATTGACCAGTTCCTCAAGTCAGAAACCTACAAGTTCATTTAAAATCAGTTTTTTCTCAACGCCTTACAGATAATCCTCAATAACACCAATAACCAAATTTAACAGTAAATTTGGTCTCCTGATATGTTGACAAACCAAGACACCTCTCCACCTCCATGGCCAGCTTGTCAGATCTAGGAACCATAATCTTTTTCATTATTGTAATTGTCTTCTAACTGGATAGTTGAATGACTCATGAGTGATGAGTATGTCAGACAACAAGAAGAAGACATGAAATTACTAGCCTTTATAACCAAAATGGTCTAAAAAAGTAAATTTAAGGTGTCAGTCTTTTCTGTTTTTGGAACAGAACACCATAAATTGGGTAGATTATGAACAAAAAAGTTTATTTTTCACAGTTCTGGAGACTTAAAAACCCAAGAGCAAAGCACTAGAAGATTTGTTACCTGATGAAAACTTGGATCTCTTGTTCACAGATGGTGCCCTCTAGCCAAGTTCTAGGGTAGTAGAAGGGGCAAATGAGACATTTTTTGTAAGACAACTAATTCCATGCATAAGGGCTTCACTCTCATGATCTAATAATTTCCCAACAGTCTTACCTCTTAATATGATCACCTGGGGGGATAGGACTTCAACATATTATTTTGTAGGAGACACGCATATTCAGGTCAAAGCACAGAGTAATGTAAACAGTTTAGATGAATTCACAGTAGCACAGTTTTAACAGACTGCCCAGGGATTTAGACAAAACACTTAATGCTTTAAAACTAGTATCACCCCAAACCAGTCCCTTGATTTCACAGTTAGAAATATCAGATAAATTATCCACTATTTGTACTATTCAGTCGACCTGGAAAAGTGTTTATCAAGTTCTTAGGAGGATAAGAAACTAGTTACTCAAATGTTGTTCATACGGAGCAGCTGTCATAAAAGATTGGCAAGTGTTTGGAAAAATGCAAAGGATGCTATTAACTGTTGTTTCATGAAATTCATGTTTACCTCTTCTCAAGAGGTAAACATAGGTTATGACCTATATAAATAAAATCAAACATTTATCACAGCATATGTAATACATACCACCCTACCTTCCACCATTAGCCTTACACGGGCAGTTAAGGACTGAGATCTGATTTCACCTCTGTTAAGGTTATTAGTGGAAAGCCAGACAGAATTTCAAGCTAAACTGAACTTTTCCATTTTTGTTGCTCCTCCCCTGAAAGGTAATTTATGGAATCATAAACATTGGGACCTGGAAGAAAAATGGGGAATGGTTTGTTGCAATCAGCAATACTATCTGTTTTAGTTCTTGTTTGGATCCATTTGGTAATAAGATCAGAGGATCTATAAGTTTGTCTTCAAGGCAGTGAAATCTACTTCCCTGAGGATGTATCTGGGTTCAGCCAGCTAAGCCTGGGGAAACAAAACCAAGATTTTTATGTATGGTTACTTAGCATAAATTGTGACTCAACCTGGCAAGGGTTTGTGTTATTTCTAAAGTTAAAGTGACCTTGCATATGTATACCACAAAGCAATAAAACAGTCAGTGGATAATGAATGTGTAAGTTTTTTGAGAACTTCTTCACTGGATGATGCAGGTTCTTACCACTTTCTACCGACAATTTTTATTCATTTATTCAATGTAGAAAATCTGAAGTTCAGGCAGAGGCAGGCCCTGCTCCATGCATGCTCCAGCAGACAAAGGGAGACCCTACTCACTGGTAACCAGCTCAGAGGGAAGGCACAGACAGGCCCTGCTCCACATGCATTCCAGCAGCCCTCAGGATGCTTCCACCCCAGGTAACCAGAAAGGCTGGGAAAAACAGAAGTGGACCCTGCACCAGAGCACCCAGTGGCCACCATTGGATATGCATAGCCAGCACTGGCCAGGAAAACCAAACAGTCACCCTCCAGAGAAAGTGTAGTCAACGTGGGAAGTGCCCAGAACCCCACTACCTGTTTGTTTGGAAGAACCCAGGAAAATGCCAAGATGAAGAAGCAAAAGGCAGTCCCTGGACTCCAACCCAAGCAGAGCAAGTCCAGGAGATGAAAACAAGGAAGAGTTTGGGAGTAGCACACTTGAAGTTTCTGCAGTGATGGCAACAGAAGTAAAGAGACAACTCCATGAAGCTATAAAAGAAATTAGAACAGAAATACTATCTCAGGTAAAAGAAAAACATAATAAAAGAATTGCTAAGCTTCTCTAAAGAAGACATAGATAAAATAGAGGAGCAAAGGAAAATGAGGGAAACCATGAATGAACAATAGAAAAGAGATTTCAAATGTATGAAACAGATTCAAAGAGCTATCCACAAAATTAAAAACTCCATTGAAAGCTGGCAAAATTGCTTGAAAGAAACTGAAGACAGACTTTCAGACCTTGAGGACAGGTGTGCAACTTGTGATTGGGAAAGTAAAGACCTCTTAAAAATAATGAGGAACCAGGAAATAACAATTCAATGACTGCAAGATAATGCAAAGTGAAATAATTTAAGAGTGATAGGTATCAAAGAAGAAGCAGGGGTCAACACAAAAGATATGAAAATTCTATTTACAGAAGTACTAGCAGAAAACTTCCCAAACATGGGAGAAATACGTGCTATTCAGATCAGTGAGGCATATAGGACTACAGCTAGTAGTCCTACACCCAGACATATAATAATCAAGATCCCAGAAATTCAACTCAAGAACAGAATATTAAAAG
>RJWT010044357.1:0-11798 GCA_004365215.1 Cuniculus paca
TTTGGACACAGTAAAAATCAAACAGAACAGAATAGAATAGAAACAGTAAAAACAAGACAATGGGTACAAAACAAGACAATAGCAAATTAAAAATGGCTACCATATATATCTTACTATCCTTGAAATGGGGGAGAGGCTTGGCTCTGGATGTCCCAGTCAGTATCTTGTTTCTTCACTAATTTTGAAAGAAAATTTTGCAGGGTACATCAATCTGGGTTGGAAGTTATTTTCTTTCACAACTTGCAATACTTCACTCCAGCCTCTTCTTGACTTGATGGTTTGTGTTGAGAAAACTGTCATGATTCTGATGGATTTGCCTTTATAGGTGATCTGTTTCTTTTCTCTAACAGCTTTTAATATTCTGTTCTTGAGATGAATTTCTGGGATCTTGATTATTATATGTCTGGGTGTAGATTTGTTTTGGTTATGGCTAGCTGGAGTTCTATATGCCTCACTTATTTGAAGGTTACTTCTTTTTCCATGCTTGGGAAGTTTTCTGATATTATTTCTGTAAATAGACTTCTGATGTCATTTGTCTTGACCCCTGCTTTTTCACTCACACCTTTTATTCTTAAGTTATGTTTCTTTGTGTTGTCTTGCAGTGGTTGAATTGTTACTTCCTGGTTCCTTGTTATTTTTAAGAGATCTTTCCTTTCTAGATCACAAGTTACAAAGCTGTCTTCAAGGTTTGAAAGTCTATCTTCAGTTTCTTTCAAATGTTTTTGCTAATTTTCAAAGGAGTTTTTAATTTCCTGGATATCTCTTTGAATCTGTTTCATGTATTCCAAATCATTTTTATATTATTCATTCAAGGTTTCCTTCATTTTCCCATGCTCCTCTGCTTTTTTATCTATGTCATCTTTAGAGACTCTTAGCAATTCTTTTATGATGTTTTTCATTTCTTCTTTTACCTGAGATACTATTTCTGTTCTAATTTCTTTTATAGCCTCATGAAGTTGTTTCTTTACTTCAGTTGACATCACTTCAGACATTTCAGGTGTGCAACTCCCAATCTCTTCTGTGTTTACATTTCCTGGACTTGCTCTGCTTGGGTTGGAGGCCAGAGACTGCCTTTTGCTTCTTTGTCTTGACATATTTCTGGGTTCTTCCTTACAAGTGGGTAGTGGGATCCCAGGTGCTTCCTGAGTTGGCCACAATTTCTCTGAAGCAAGACTGTTTGGTTCTTCTGGCCAGTACTGGCTACAGGTATCTGATGGTGGCCATTGAGTGTACTGGTGCAGGGCTGTCTTCTGCTTTTTCCCAGCCTGTGCTGGCTCCCCTGTGCACGAGGGTGGGGAACCACTGTGGTGGTTGCTGGAATGCCCTCAGTGGCAGGTCTCAGTTCAAGCACTTTCCATCAGTCTGTATTCAGCTAGGAGCTGCTGGAGGAAGCTGGCAGCAGTTCTGTTTCTGGGCTTATTCACCCAACTCCATAATGGCTCCCAGTCAATCACTGTCTCCTGTGGGAGGACTGAGTCCTCTGCACTCACCGCCAGCCAGTGCAGTCCTCTGCTTTCACCACTCCCCTCCACCACTGTGTCTCTTTGCAGAGGCTTCTGGGGTTGCCAGCAGCCACTGTCACCGTCACCATGACTATGAGTTCCCAGGTTCCAACAGCTCCTCTCACAGGGTGAGTCCAGCTCTGGGCTAAGGTGCTGCCAGCTACAGTCTTTTTCTTCATTTAAATTTTTCTTTTTACTCTCTCTGTGGGCTTCAATTCACACTTTAGATTCTTCCTGGGTCCAGGGGACCCACTTCCTTTCTTCTTGTCTTCCCCATGATGCTATATTCCAGTATCTGGACTGTGTTTCTCAGAGAAGCTATTTTCTCTGCTGCTTACTGTTCCACCATCTTCCCAGAAGCCTTCACCATATGTTTTAAAGTTACCTTTCATACAGACACTCACAAAAAAACTTTCAGAAGTGCTTCAAAAGTTTGCTGAAAGCAAGGGGGGAGTAATGTGAGGGAGATTAATGTCAATGTGTCTTTTATTGTAATACATTTTTGTGACTTTAAACACATTATATTTCAATTATACCTCATAAATAAGGAAGCAGTTTAAAAAATGATGACATATACACGTGCAGAAATACTATGCAGCCATTAAAAAGAATGAAGTAGGCCTACTGGGTCTGGCATGGGAAAATTTCCAAGATACATTATTGGGTGGGAAAAAAGTTTCAACTCACAGAACAATACCTGCAGCATGTTGACACTGAAATAAAACTATATGAGTATAAAAAAGTAACTTCAGATGGTAATAATGTAAGCAATGAAAATAAAACAGGGAGATGGAGTAGATATTGGATGGTGTGGGTTAGCTTCTCTGACCCATACCCAGGACAAGAAGGGAAAGGGTGACAGAGCCTGGCAGCGGCTGGTACAAAGTCCTTCGGGTGGGGCAGCCAGACTGCATGTCTGTGGCTCAGGGAGAACAACCTGTGCCAGAATTGGAGAGGCCAAAAGGAGCAGATGGAAAGAACCTTGGACTTTATTCTAAGCCTTAAGCAAGAGAGTGATCTGCGTTACATTTCTGAACAATCGTTTGGCTGTTGGGTGGGAAATGACTTGTGGGGAGGAAGAGGGATCAGTGACACCAGTTAGGAGATGATCAGAGGAGTCCAGGTGAGAGATAACAGTGAGGTGAGCTCGTGTATCTCCAGGCCTCATGCCATCCACTTTTGAGTCAGACACATTAGTATGCATCTTAAAGGGTTTGAGAATAAGATATTATTTTAAAAGTAAGAAGGTCTAATACAGTCACACACCAAATATCATCTCAGCCAGTGACAGACCATGTATGCAATGGCGGTTGCATAAGACTATGCAGACTAGTGACTGCATTTGTATAAGCACACTCTGTCTTTGCCTAGCTACGAAACTGCCTAAGGAAGAATTTCTCAGACTGTGTCCCCATTAAATGACATTAGACAGCATTATAATGGCATTGAATTTTGTTACAGCTCATTAATTATGCAAATTATTTTGTTATGATTGTATGTGACCTAAGTAAATTCTGTTCCCACGACATGGCAGTTTATGTTGTGAGCTTATGAAACGAATAGCAGTATTGTTCCCCCAACACTCCAAGTCAAAAGGAGACCCCAGGAATTAACAGGTACAGAACCTGTTAGTAAGGAGCGTGGTCTCAGATCCTCACGCTTGTCAGTATAGAAAGCACGTGCTTTAGCACACTCCCTGCTGACTTCATTTTGGCTGTTCTTTAGCTAAAGTCACAGTGACCCCAGAAGGCCAGACTTTATTTTTTTTCACCCTAATTTAAAGCATTGCAAATATTTTCTCTCAGGTGAAGCCTCTCAGCCCTTTCCTAAAAATATAGGGTGGACATCTGACGAATAACGAAAATGCGCCCCAGGCTCTCCACAGCTCTGTTTTTGGAATGTGAAAGATGAATTCTGTGACCTTTTGCAGAGAGGGCAGTTTTAATTAAAGAGGGAAGAGAAAGACTGCCAGGATTAGGTAAGTCTGGAGAGTCACCCAGGGTGGGTCTCAGAGAGACTCTCCCAGCATTCCTAGGATGCCAGATTTTCAATTGTTCAAAGATGGAGGCCGGCAAGTGGATCTTCATATCTCCAGGTCAGCTTCCCATGCTGCCCTCTCTCAGGTCTGCTTTCAGCAGCTGTGTTCATGAACAGCCAAAGTGGACATGGAAATGGACAAGACAAGTCCCACAGTAAAAAGCTAAGTAGTCCATTAAGTCAACAGTACTGTTAAAAATTACAGGAAAGCATTGTTTGGGTCCAGGCTCCTGTATGGGACACCACTAAAAATCAAAATGGAGTCATCCACGCTAAAGTTCCACATCACCACGCTGAAACCAAGCTGTTTATGTGACCCAAGAAAGCAGGGTTAGAAAGATAACAACTTTTCCAAACAAAATTTCCTGTGGTGTTATGAAGCTCCTTGTACCTTAAACTTTTCGTGGAAAAAGTAACCTTAAATTAACCAATCAGTTGTTTTTCTGGTTTTGTCTCTCTGTCTCTGCCTCATAGGGAAAGTAACTTTAAATAACCACTCAGTTTTTGTTTGTTGCATCTGCTTTCTTCAAGCCTTTTTATGCCTCTAAAACCAACCTCATGTGCTTGGCTTATCTGAACACTTACTCTGTTTTATGGAACAAAATGGTACATGATTCTAGAATTGAAAAGAAAGTCAATCAAGATCTTTATTGTAATTTTATCCTTTGATAGATCCAAGGTTGAGAAAGCTGGGTCTAGATGCACAAGACAAAGCCTCCATCTGAAAGATGAAGTGGAAACTAACAAGCAAACACAGGTGCAAGGATTATGGCCCCATGAGAAGAAAAGACAAGGGCACTGGGATTTCAGAGCTGCTTTTCCACCCCTTTTTAGCACAAGGAATTGTTACTGGAAAAAGTGACCAAGGAAAATATATTATGACAAATGCTCTGCACAACACGGGGGTTTCCAAGCCATCCATAAAGCCAGCAGGAGATCAGTCCCGCAGATGCTAACGCCATGAGGCTGCTCCCTGAGAGTCACCCCTGCTGGAGGGAAAGACCATCATCTGCAGCTGGCTCCTGCTCACTTGCCTTCTTCCTGTTCCACTTTCTCCCATCGTTTTGCTATACAAACCACATCCCTGCTTTGGGTGTTAGGCACCCAAGCTTCAAAAATTCCCTGATGTGGCCAAGAGTGGTTTCTGTGTCCAGGAATTAGAAACAGAGGATTTTGGAATGAGCAGACTGGGTGGTTTGGGGAATTCTTGGCCAAAGATTAAGGGAAAATCCTCTCTGCTCCCAGTTCCTAATTAATTAATTGTTTCTTTATGAAAAGCTGTGAAAGGGTAATTCAGAAAAGCAGCAGTGAATAAATTTCCAGCAGGCTTCTAATTTTCCAGATTCAAAATAGTATTATATAACCAGCAGGTAAAACTCATTGTTCTGGTTTCTTGGCATTCTGCTGCTAAGTTCATAAGGCAGGGGCTGTTTTGCACTTCCTGGAAGGTGGCCAGAGAGCGTTCTCTGCAGCCTCTCTGCAGGACCTGGCCCTGCCACTCAGGGGTTGAAAGTCCAGATGCTACTTTTCTTTTCCTATGCAGGTCCCAGAAATGGGCTTTATCTCAGAACACAGCTGGGATAAGAATAGCGTGATTCACCTTACACTTCAGGCGCACTATACACACACACTCTCTCTCTCTCTCTCTCTCTCTCTCTCTCTCTCTCTCTCTCTCTCTCTCTCTCTCTCTCCTGACTAATTTAACAATAGGTTTAGAAATTTATTAGCATAATATGACATAGAAAAGGACAGAACATCATTTTCTCTAGTTGCATTAGTCACAGGGTTTAAAAAAACTTTTAAAATAATTTTATATTTATAAACAAATTGCTGACATAGTACAAGGATTTCCCATATCCCTGTCTCCCACGTTCCATACTTGTTAATCTTCCCATATTCACCTGCATATTCATGTTATTATTACTTTTAAACTACTTGATACTAATTTGCTCCTTTATTCCTAAATCCTCCAGTGTGTATTTCCTGAGGATGTTAGTGATGGTTTATCAAGCTCATCTATTTCCAGTTGAAGAAAGGATGAACATTTGCCAAATAGCTTAGAAGTCTGGTCCTGCAGATTGGGATTTTCCAAGGATCACCCAGTATATCTGAATTCGAGTCCTAGTACTTTCCAGTAGCTTGGCTTTGGATACCTTCTTAAAGTCTTGGTTTCTCCATCTCTGAAATGGGGATAATGATAGTATCCCTCTCATTGGTTGTTGTGATGATCAAATGCATAAGTCACTAAATAAGACCACGCACAAACAGCATCAACATGCACAATAACATTAACTTATTATTAGCTACTATTCTCTTTTTTTCCTCTCATTTCATTGTAAGTATTCAGGCTGATTCTTTTATTTTTTTCAGTACTAGTGATAGATTCTTGGGCTGTTGAACTAAGCTATACCCTCAGGCACTTTTTATTTTTTATTTTGAGACAGGTTTTTCCTAAACTGCTAAATCACCCAGGCTGAGCTCAAACTCATAGTCTTCCTGCAGTGCTGGGGTTAATAGGCATGTACCACCATGCCTGGCCTAGGCTTATTAGTCTTTAACATTTCTCCATCCAGTGTCCATTCCAGTGAGGCCCAGCCCCAGTTTTTATTGGTGAGGCTTAATGCACAGTCCCCATAGTTTCTCTCCTCCACCACCAGCTCGCCACCTCCCCCATCCCCCATCACTCAGGCATCCTGGCTGCTGTTCAATTTAACGATGACAGATTTAGAAACATACGAACATACTATGGAATAGAAGAGAACGAAACATCACTTCTTGTCAGGTTATTAAAATACCTGTGCTGTAAGCAAGACAACCACAAAGAATCCAGCATGCTTTGGACTGCACATTTCTTAATAAGCAATGGGCTGTGGTTGAGTAGTTATCACGGAAGAGAGGAAGAAACCTGGTTTTTGGTATTTGGATCTAGTTGAACTTTCCCTATTTATGGATAATTGGGCATTTGCTTAATAAAGAAAAAGAAAACACATGTTTAATAGATTTATCAATATTCTTGGTATTTTCCCTAGATGTTTAGAGATTTTCACTTTGAAGCATTCTTCCTGACAAATAGACCTTTTAAGCAATTTTTCTGACATCAACCGAAAGTATCAATTAATCACTGATTGTTACCGAAGGGCAGCCTCAAAGGGGAGGCTACAGGAAAGGACCTGAAGCAGACTTCAAGGCCACAACTGCAGCACGGTCTCCCCGCTGCCGACCTGCAGTGTGCAGCCCCGGAGCTGGGTGGTGGGAGAGGCAGGGGCTGGCCAAGCAGCGGCGTCACTTCCCATGTTTAGGAAGCCGGCTCTGCCAGAGGCAGTCACGGCACAACCTCAGAAGCAGGATTCAGTCCCTGTGCAACCTCCTGCTGGCTCCCAGAGGCACGCTTTCACCCTCCTGCCTTTATTAAGCGAATGCCCTGGAAAGCTTCCCCAGCTGCTTGCCAAGAGGCACTGTATCTCGAGTGCATCATACTGGTGGTTCCTTACCTCCGAGCCCCCAGATCTTTCCTGCACCTCCTGCATGCCCCCTTGACCTGCAACATATGCCTTCCTCACCGCCAGGTTCCTTTGTGTTTTCCTCGCTGCAGTAACACCTGCCAACCCTTCACAAACCGTCTCACCATGCTGCCTTCCCTGATGCTAGGGTGGAGTTGGTTCTGTCGTTGCACAACTCCATATGCATCCCCACACTAGGCTTGATCACATTTTTCCTCTAGGACAGGACTGACGTTGACTTTGTTTTGCACTCCTAGCACCTGGTCTGTAGTCTGCATCTAAGTGCATGCAACGAGGGCTGAACAGGAGGGCGCAGACTGTGGAGGGTACACAGCGAATGTTTCACATATAATTATAGTAACTTATTGGGGGAAAAAAGGTTGGACACCTTGTATGTGGTAGTTTTATGAATTTAAATTCAATATCACCTCATGCAGGTTTTAAGAGATGAATGAAATGATCAAAAGCCAAAAGCTTACATTTACAATCATTTTAGAATTCCAATCAATTATATATTTTCTCTTATCAAATCATTAGTCTACCTCAAAAAAAAATGTGCTGCTGCTGAAAAAGGAATTGAAGAGAGTATTTGTCGGTCCATCAGTCACACTGTGATGGCTGTCTGTACCTGATTCCAAAATCACTTGGGGCAGACATAACAGATGAAAACAAAAGACTTCTGTACACGTTTCAATTGTTTTCACAAAATGAAAAATAAACACAATTTTACCACTAACAAAGTATTTTCACAGTGGTGAACACTGAAAAATGTGTCATGCATGTTCGTTAACATGCGCAGTAACGAGTCCACAATTCCACGAGAGAGCACAATCCAGAGAGGACAAGCGCCTGTGTGTGTGTGCAATTCGATCCAATTTAAAATATCATATCCAAACTACTTCTAAAACATTAGAAAAGCCTATGAACTAACCAAACTACCAAAGTCACAGTAACCAAATCTGTCGCCTCTGATTCTCAGAGTTTTCTTCTTCTTAATAACTGAAATAAAACATCTGACCTGGTGCATGGAGTCTCTTATTTGGCTCCGTCTCTGCCCATCCCTGATATCAACCACACATTGGGCATCTGAGCTAGTGAGGTGTGCTTCCTTCAGGAGTGGCGGTGACATCACAGACCCAGGGTCCCCCTCTGACGCTACATACTCCAGTTCCCAGGGATTTCTTCCCTGGAACCTGGAATTCATTTTGGCATAGGTCACAGAGAGCCATATGAACAATGAGGAGGGAACCAGAGGCAAGCCAAATATCTCCATCACCCAGGGTCTGTCACCGCGACTCCTCTCTGAGATCAATAGCTACTCTGGCATGTGGGCGTGAGGAGAGGGCTGGTCCTCTCTTTCCTCCAGGCCCTTGAGCTTGAAAATATCCCACACACAGCTCTCTCTCTCTGCCATTTTCTCTTTCATGTTTGTGGATATCTTATGTGCACAGTCAAATGACAGCCCCAGATTTTCTCCAAAGACCACTAGCACCAGCGCAGGAGCCAGAGCAGTCAGCCTACTTGGGATAGTGAACCTCAGAGATGGTCAGCCGAGGGTGTCTGATTGACTGCTCAGTGGTATGGAGATTTACCTGGCATTCTTTGTGTGTGTGTGTGTGTGGTTTTCTGAGACAGGGTCTCTCTATATAGTCCAGGCTGGCCTCGAACTCACTGTGTAGCCCAGGCTGCCCTTGATTTTGCAGCAATCCTCCTGCCTCAGGCTCTGGGATGCTAGGATTACAAATGTGCACCACTATGCCTGGCTAGATTGTATGCCGGAGGGACAATATCTCATCCAGCTTGCTGCCCTACTCAGGCCCACGCCAGCTCTTAGCAGAGTACCATAAACATTACTGATACTCAGCAGATGCTGATTAATTTGGTGAGTGAATACAGGTGGGCCTGGCCATAGGGTGTATTGTGTAGTAGGCAAAATTTATTGGAAATTGCCCTTTATCTGATTCTCTTTCCATATATAGAACTGAGATCATTACGTCTACATGCTGGTCCCTGGGCCTGCACTTTGGAGCTCTACTTCCACATGCTTGGCACCCCCATGTCCAGGTCTCTGTGCCCCATGCCCTCAGGTACTCTACTTAGTGATCTGACGCTACTCATCACCAGACACGGGGGTATCTGATCCCTATTACCTGACCCATGGCATACACATTTTAAGGAGAATCCCCGGCATCTCCCCCTAAAGAGTGACTCTGAGATGAAAATTTCAATAACCTTTTTCAAATCTGGGGAGACTTTTCTCAATTGGAGCCCTCAGGTCACACCTCAGAAGTGGCAGCCACAGGGCAATGTGCTCTATCACAAAAGGGCAGCCCGGTTTCACGTGCCCCTCATCTCAGCCCCAGATCCAACCCCAGCATAAGCCCGGCCACCTCTGCTCCTCCTCTCACCACCACCCACAATTGAATCTACTCTTCCCTGTATCTGTAGGGTTTTTTCTCTTTTGTTTTTTCTTTTTAAAAAATTAGTACATGTTTGTGATGCATAAGGAATACATTCATTGTGAGCAGTTGGTACACACACATATTATATCTCAGTCCTTTTTACTTTTCCTACCCCTCCTCTCCCTCTCCTCTCCCTCTCCTCTCCCTCCATCCCTAAATCCCCTTCCAAATTGCAAAAGGTTTACCTCCATGTTTCTCTTTATTTTGCTCTTTAAGTTATTTATACATTGGGGTTCTCATATAAAAGAAAGCATACCATATTTAGCCTTCTGTCTAATTTATTTAGCTTAGTATGATAGTCTCAAGGTGCATTCATTTTCCTACAGATGACTCAAATGTTCCCCTCTTTATAGCCACGCAGGAACGTTTTCTTTATTCGTTCACCCAGGGATGGACATACACTCTTGCCACTCTTTGGAAGCAGAGAGGCCCTGTAGACTTGATCCCATTTCTCTCTTATTGTACTGAAAGTCAAATGAAGGCCCAGAAACATACAAGAGAACTCCATGGTTAGAAAAAAAAATTCATGAATCCCCATCCCAGGTTTCCTTTTGTTCCTGTCCAAGGCACAGGCCCCTATCCAGGTTAATGCTAGAGACCATCCAAAGATCATGGACTAGCATCTGGGAAACAGTTCTTTCGAAGTTAGCATCATCTGCGAGCGGAGCACCGTGCTAAGCACTAGAGATTCATGTAGAGTCCCAGGGTGACAAAGAGATGCACCCATAGACCACGGCTATAGAAGAGGTGTAATAAGAGTCAGACTCTCCAAGGGCCTCTTCACGTCCCGGGCACCGTTCTCCAGTCTTTACAAAGGTTGTTCCGTGGCTGCGGTGCACTCCTGTGCTAGGACAGCTCTGAGTCTCACTGGCAGATGGGAAATGCAGTGCCTCTTCCTGGCTCCTACCCTGGGCTCTAGGGACGTCTGCCTCTGTCCGGAGGCAGCTCTTACCCTCCTGGGCCTTTACTGTGACATCTCTCCTGTTCGTGGATCCTGGCCCAGTCTGCCGAGGGGGAGTCCGGGACACATGGAGGAACAAGGCTCTGTCTTTGGGGCGGGAGAAACGGGGAATGTGGAGGAGATGGCCCCCTGGAAGGGAGGAATTAATTTGAGTTCTGTGTTGAAAGCCAGATCCTCTCTGGGTGATTTATCCCCAGGCGGCTTTGGAAGACCAGGGAGAGAGTTCATCTTGTTCCCCCTGAGAAAGGAAATCCCCAAACAGGGTGGTGAGGAGGAGTTTCTGAGGGACCCGAGTCTCTAGAAGTGAGAGGGGAAGGGTGAGGGAGGCCAGGGCAGTGGAACCATTGCACAACACCCTCTCCCTGGGACAAACCCCATCCTTCCCGCCTCAGTGAGCCAGAGGCCTCGGGCTCCATCTGCCGAGGGCTTACAGAGCCACACACAAACGGGCCGCAGCTATTGACCTCCGCCTTCATCTTTGCTGGACTTCCTGAAACTGGACGCAGGCACAGGGAGTGTTGTGACCCAGATACACACCTGTGTGGTCTGGGGCCTGGGAGCCTGGGGCAGGAAAGGCAGAAGGGCAAAGTGTGAGCCAGTTGAGGACGTTTTTGTTGCTGTTAGTATTTATCAAATCATCACATCCCCTCTATTGGGGGCAGTATTATTAAACACGTTACAGATAAGAAATAAAAATCTTGCTTGGAAGCGCAGAAAGAGGAATCATGTCAGGTCTGACCCCGAGGCCATGTGTCCTCTTTGCTGCTGTGCTACTGCCTGGTGGGGACATGGGTGTGTGCACTCATGCATGCATGCTACGTGGGACTAGGTCACGATGGAAACTATGCTGAAATAGATGTCAAGATCACTAAGCTCTTGGCCTGACTCACCAGAAGTTGGCTGGGGTGGCTCTGGACATTAGTAGGGTCACCTAAAAATGTATGCTCAGCGTATTTCCATTCCACCAGTACCTTGTACCTACTGTGGGAGAGCTGGATGTGCAAGGATCTATACAACGAAAGTGCTGCCCTGGAGGAGTTTAGAGCAGAGGAGAGAACTACGTATAAACAGATCATTTCAGGACAACGGCCCCAGGTTCAAGTGGTTGTAAAGTTTAAATGAGACACGTGGAAGTGTTTAACAAATCTAAGGATTATCCCAATTTTTCTGAGACTAAACCTGCTGTTTTAGAAACAGGTGGAGAGCCAAGAGCGGGGTGAGAAAGCCTGCAGGAATATCCCAAGGCAAGCTCTCCCTTCTTATCAGGGTGTCTCAGGCCAGGGTAGCAGGACCTTCCTTCCTCCTTTCTTCCTGCCTTCCTTCTTCCTTCCTTCCT
>RJWT010044358.1:0-11833 GCA_004365215.1 Cuniculus paca
CTTCCATAATTGTACAACCTTCCTACCCTGGCCCATGGTTTAGGTGTAACTGCTATTGTTTTTCCAAGTAGAGACTTTTGCCTGTCTTCCTCACACCTTTTACACATGGACCAAGATGGCATTAAGAGTCCTTTCACAGAAGGCCTAGGAAAGTAGTACACAGGGTGCAGCATGAGAATTTCAAAAATTCTGATTGCATGTAAGTTGCTTATTCCTACAATCACTAGACTGTAAACTCATATGACCTCCTCCTTCAAATCTCTATTTGGTGTATCTCCACCATCTTTGGAAAGGTCAATTCTGGCCACTCAAAGAAAATGTTCCAGCCTCAACACTTTCTCTTTGTTAAGCAAATTCCAGGGATTTGGAATTTGTCTGAATTCTAATTAGTCTTGCCTCCACCCAGGCTTAAATCCCAAAAGCAGAATAAATGGTTGGATTCAGGTTCCCGTTCAGTCTCCAGCCAGAGCCTAAAAAGCGAGCATACGCTGCCAAAACTGGCGCTTTATTTATTTTATTTTATTTTTTTCTTGCCTCGGAGACAACATACTAAGAAAGTGCAGTCCTCTTGTATACATGCCTTGGATAGAATTTCTGGCCTAAAAATAACCCTGGCATGATTGGGCTGTGGAGCATCTGATTCCTTTTTGGGCCTGGTTTATTTCAGAAATCACCTCATTAGCTTCACATGGCTCTATCTTAGCCATTCCAATGATGGCACCAGCTGCACTTAAATTACTTTTATACTTTTCTAATTAAGATGATTTAAATGACAAAATATTTCACTGTATGGAAGGTAAGATCCCAGATGGTTATTTTCTACCACCTAGATCTAACATTTTTTGTTTGTACTTTTTAATGAAAGATTATAGACATTGCTAAAGAAAACTCTATCCTTTAATCTTTTCTACTCCCTCCATCCCAGCAATAACTGCTATTCCAAATACGTCATGCATACATAGTTTATTACTGTCACTGTATGTGTTTGTAGCCATAGAAATCACATAAATTTATCTCGTGTTTTAAGGTTTATAGAAGTAAATGAATCAAACCAAATGACATTAGATCTTCATGAATTATGCTGGATATATTTTTAAAACAAAATGTTAAGATGGAAGCTTCTCCTTATCAGAAGAAGCATGGACATGATGCTTCCTTTTTCCATCATACAGTATACCATATAGCCATTTAAATGTGTCCAGACTATGTTAATTCTTCCTGTTTTTAAAATAAATAAAAACACACATGATAGCAGATTTGTTTGTGAAATTTTTAAAGGTGTGAGAGGGAAAGTCTATTTTAAAGAAACTACTTGAAAAGTATACTTTGTCCTTGCTATCAAAAGACTGATGACATGGTCAAAATATGATGACAGTTGTGGACACTGTGGTGGGAACCTATTTCAGGCATTAGCAAATACTCATTTGAATATGGAAAATCCAAAATGAACATTTAGAAAGACCTAACCTCATGCAGCAGTTGGTAGTTGCTTCATGATCTTATTAAACAAAACATGAAGCAGAATGAATTAGCACATTGAAGTCTTCACTTTACCACTGGGAAAATTTTATTAGTGTTGGTCATATGACCATCTTGGTAAGATAAAATGTAGATAAAAGGCTGTGGCAAGGGCTGGGGATTTTAAGTGCCTGCTTGGCAAGCATGAGGTTGTGAGTTTGATCCAAAAAAAAAAAAAAAAGACTGTGGCAAAAATTTGAAAGAATCTGTACTGAAAGTAAGAAAGACAAGACCAGTGATTTGAATTGATTCTACTTCCTTTTTATTTTTTTAATTTCAAAATTTGTGGGTATTTCTTACTTGAAGTGAAAAAGATAAAATTATGCATAGAAAAGAAATTGTTTAAAATTCTTTTATTCTAAAGTAATTATTAAATAGCCACTATCCAAGGCTTTCAAATGATGTATCATGTCCTTTTGTCTACATAATTTCTTTCATAGCTTTAAAATTATAAAATACATAGTTATTAGAAATACATAACTGTTATACATATAGTTATTCCTCTTTTCATGAAATAACTATATGTGTATAAATATTAAACTGTAATTATTATAAATGATAAAATATCTAATTATAAAAATTCAAGTACCAGACACATATATACATTAAAAAGTCTCTAATTCTAAGACCTGGAGGTGTAACTCAGTGGTAAAGTACTTACCTAGTATGCGCAAGATCTGAGTTTGATTCCCAGCATTTCAGAAAGAAAAGGCAGTACCACTCCAGTATCACTTCCTATATAAATTTGATTTTATTGTTTCAAACAGTGCATACGATGTATTTTTCTAGGCATTTTCTATATGAGCATTTTGAAAACAATGATTAAGTTATTACGCCTTTCTTTTTTGTTTGTTCACTTAATAATTATGGTAAGTTGTTACACTGGTGATCCCCAATAACCCTACCTACTGAACCTGACGTTCTTGTGCAGTCATCTTCCACACTAGCTGAACCGGAACCTGTGTCTTACTTTGGCCGACAGACACCAGTCATCTTGCTGCAGGTGGAGGCTTGGTAAGGAGGAGGTTGGGGAAAGAAAAAAAAAGAAGAATTAAATGTGATCATTATGCATATCTAAAATAGACCAATAAAACTAACAACAACAACAAAATGAATTTGCACATTGGGCCGTGTCTTAGGTTCACTCCCCCTTGGAACTCAGCTGCTGTGAAGAGAAGGTGCATGGAAGGGAACTGAGGTTGTCCCAGGTGACAGCCTACTGATCGATGTGAGATATTTTTGGATGTTCCAGCCTGAGTCAGCTGCTAGCTAAATAAAGCATATGAGTGACCCTGGCCAGCACCTCAAGGAGCAGATAAACATTGCTAGTCAATCCTTAGGCTCCTGACACTGAATAAGTGTTTTAAATGTTAATGCTTAATTATGTAGCAAATCATTAACTGGAAGAATAATATTATCAGTTCATTTTTATCCACCTTATTCTTTTTATTTACTGGTTAGTGTTCAATTATGTGAATATGGAAGCGTTTATTTGTTTAATCACTACCCAATGGATGTTTAGCTTATTTGCATCAATTACATTGCAATAGGCCTCATATTTAACTCTATCTTTATAAAATATCTTAATAAACAAATGTTCACCTATATCTCTGAATATTTCCTTCGTGTAAATTTTTAGATATTTTTAAATCAGGTACTAGGCAGTTTTTAAGGTTACTGATGATAGATAGTGCCAAGTTATACCCCTCCTCACCAGAAGTAAGATATTTTTATTTTCCTGAATGGGCATACAGAATATAAGAAAGGACACATTTAAGCATTGCTAATCAGCTTAGACTTTGACCTGTTTACCTTAGCTAATCATTTACATCAAGGAGATGGAACATAATTATGGAGAAAAAGGCAAACTTTTAAAAATATCTGCTGCAGTGAGGATTCACCCAGAAGCAAGCATTATTGATGTTGAAATTTATGTCTGACAATATGCATTAAAAAAATGGAAAGAAGGACTGTCAATTAATACCCTTTTTGAAGGGAATTTTTCACCATCTTCTTAAGTCAAAGATGCATGGGCTGTTGGATTCAGAAATTTCACCACTATATAGCCTACAAAAACTCTTGTACGTGGACAAAGGTAGAACATTTAAACTAGTGTTCTTTGTAATGGCAAAGCGATTCTCTGTCAATGGAAAAATGTTTATATACTGACAGAATAGTACTGATGGAATAGTTAATACAGATCTTTATATCAACATAGATGAATCTCACAAACTGAAGGGGGAGAAAAAAGAAAAGACAGAAAAGCAGACTGTGAGTGACTTCCTGCTGTGTGAACCCATTTACATCTAGTTTTGGAAACATGGAAAACCCATGATGTGTGTTGTTTGGGAATGCATCCAACATGAAGCAAAATTACAAAAATGCACAGAAATAAGCGTGGAATCCACAATGGTTATGCTATTAGAAAGTGAGAGGGATGTGATCAGGAATCTACTTGGAGAAGCCGCCATAGTTTTTTGATAATGTGGTATTTCTTAACTTGGGAGATGGACATGTGGCTATTTATTATATTTTTACATACATTTTAAAATGTATTTTAAATATTTATACACTTTTTTGAATTTTTTTTCATTTTTTATTTTATTTGTACATAGTTGCAGTCCATAGTGATTACGTTCATCACAGGGAGTTGGTACATGTGCATGACATAGCTTAATTCTTTTGTTTTCATGGCCTTCTCCTCCCTTTCCCTCTATTTCTTGGTTCCCTCCCCTTTTGTGAAATACCTATCTCCCCCTCTTTCCTATTATCTTTCATTTTGCTCTATAATTTATTTATGTTTTGGGTTTTTCAGGTAAAAGAAAACATGCAATACTGAAGCTTGTGTTTCTGATTTACTTCACTTAGAATTATAGTCTCAAGATGCATTCTTTGTTCTACAAATGACTCATGTTTATCCTTCTTTATGGCAGAATAGTAGTCCATTGCATATGAATACCACATTTTCTTTTCCCATTTATCTGTTGATATACATAGGGTGGGCAGATAATGGGAAGGTGACAAGTGTGTCTTCTTGGTCTTGAGATGGGAAAATAAAAGTGGTGACTGGGGAATCCCCTGTCATACAGATGATCAGTTCTTTGGTGTTTGGTCTCTGCTGACTGGTTGTGGAATCCCCAGTATTTTGGAAATATTTAGGACCTTAAGAAAGTTTTCCAGGGGATAGGGCCTTTTCTCACTTCCTTTAAAGTACTTCCTGAGGTTTTTGTATCATTACAGTGCATTTGTGGTTCACTTGGGAAATATTGTCATGGTTTATGTCTCTAGCAGCTGAAGATCAAGTCTTGGCAGAAATAAGTGCAGTGCAACGAACAGAGCATGAATTATAAAGCTAGATTATCATAGAACTCACCTTGGTTTTTTGTCCTACAAGTTACACCTACTTGGGTAAGAGTTAAGTTACTCAGCTTTTCTGATTTGTTATAAAAAAATCACATGTAGTGTGTTACATAATGTGCCTGTCACATAGTCTTAATAATCCCTCCTTTTTCCCTTTCTGTAATTTCTATATTCCTTTAATGATATTTGTAATCATAAAATTGAATGATTGTGTTTCAAAACCAGATTGAAAGACACATGCTGAAACCAAATCAAGTGTTGGCAGGATATTTGTTTTTTCCTGGCTAAACATTAACATAGTGTGCTGAAAAAGCCAATTAGGCCAATTAGGACACAAGACTCTTGGGTCTTGAGCGAGCTGTTGACATGTGAAGTCAGGAGCCTTTCCCCTCATATGGAATTGCACAGTAGAGTGGGTCTTCATTTATCCTGGAACAAAAATAAGTGTATGTCTTGGTATTTGTCCTTTTATTTGCAAATTGGTAGTTATGGTGAAGGTTTTCCTTTCCGAAAGCATTTAAATTCATCAGAAGTTTATGGTTAAGTGGTCTTTAGAGACCATTTCAAAGTCTATCTCGGCTACTGTTCCTGGCTACTGTCAGGACCCACTAGGGGGAGCGTGATCCCTGGCACTGCTCCACAAAGAGACTTCACTGATTCTTTGCCAACAATCTCCTTTGCCTATCTTTTCTCTTAACTGCAAAACCCAGGGAGACTTCTTTTTCTAGTCATCTCACTCTATCAGTCTTCTGGAGTCTGCAGTGCTGTTAAGACTTTAGAAAGAAAACTTAGGAATTTAGACTTTCCTTACCTATCCTTTCCTTAAGGCTTCAGAAAGAAAACTTAGGAATTCAGAAGCCCCCTCAGCTTCTGCACCGGTTTGGTCCCTGCATTTCATCCTTCATTGCTGCTGTTCTGCTTTCATCCCCCTTGTAAAAGTGATTTTCATTAGTTCCCTCTTAATGTAAGTACTAGATGAGTAGTTTAATAAAACACGAAGAAGTTTAAGCTCCTTTTGTCTTGATAAATCTGAATGGTAATGAGTTGAATTAATTGGATTTTTACAGTTGCAGTGAACTGAACGGAACTGTTGCAGCACAAAAGCACTTGGCAAACTGAGAAAGGGCAGGGAACAGATGAGACAGTACTGATGAAGACACCACTCTGATAAGCACAATTCTATTAGTTGGAATATCTTCCCCAAAATTCTGGAAGGCCAGCCTAAGCCTATTTGGCTTGTAAATACAGGAAATATATACTAATATCTTATAGCACACACGTTTATCTGTTTCTGTATCCTTCGGTTAGAATATTGTTTTGATCTGGGTGTTTTGTACTTCCTTGTTATTCTCTACTGTGTTATTTAATGGACTGTGTCTTCCATTGTGGTAAAAATTCCAGAGAAGGAAACTAATCATCAGATGAAATTAAAGTACAATGGAAAGGAGTAATGAACAGTGGGTCATTTAGCAAGGCATAACTGAAACTTTCACATGTTTACATTAAAAAGCAGTGGTCTCTACAGAAATGCATTGTAAAAAATGAAGACAACTGTATTAAGTACATTAGAGGAAATAAATAAATCTATATAAAATTTATCTTTTCTCCTAGTAAATGTCAAAGAAGTGTTTTCTTGATAATCTGAAGTAATATTTATGAATATGAGTTTCTTTTCAGATGTTTCTGTAGAGCAGAGATGCCTATGTGCTAGGATGTTTAAATTTTTAGAACTCATGTCTAGTTTTCAAAAGTCTTCTCTTTCTTTGCTTTTTACACGTACAGCTGATCTTATAAATGCTGCTCACCTTTAACCGCCTTGTCCAAAACTGACACATTTTCACAGTCTGCAGAGATTAAAAAGAGACATATAACATGTCTGGCAAATGTTCCTGGTACATGGAAGGGACTCAGTAAATCTTAACTGATGAGAAAAGTTGTATATAATTAGTTCTATAGTGAAAATTAAAAGGTTGATTTTGAGAGGTCTTGTAAAAGTGAAATATGTGTTTTATTCATGGGTTTTTGTTTATATATATATATATATATATATATATATATATATATAGCTGACTTCTTCAGTTGGTAATCAAGTGAAGGATAGGGGAAATATTTCCACAGGAAATCACGATAAAATTTTCAAAGCAGGTTTATCTAAATTATATAAACCTCTGTGTCAGTCCTAGGTGAATACTCTGCCTTTCAAAACTTACTGTGACCCCTCCCATTAAAGAAAGAAGTGCATGGTTCAGATGGAGCAGTCTTGGGATAAATTAGATGTTGCTGGTAGTTCAAGGAAGAAGGACAAATTCCTTGCCTTAATAAGAGACTTAGAGTGCAGACTTTATAATTAGATCTTGGGAGTTTTTTGTTTTAGATTTCTAAAATTGGAATTTCATTTAATTTTAAGCAATTGTGGGGTAGAAGATAATTATCTCCCAGAAAATGAGAATAACCAGTGTATCTAACAGTAAGGGGATGGAAAAAGATGACATGATTCATATACATATATGAAATATTACATAGCCATTAAAATCAATATAGACATATTTATTGCCTGCAAAATGCTTATTTTGAAATAAAATGTAAAAACCTAGGAAAAACATGGATTTAGATATCAGTTTAGTAAAATAAAATGTATGTGTGCATAGAAAACCAAAAATGAAACATTACTTCATTGTGATATTACTGGTGACTTCGATAGCTTCATTATACTCATTTGCATTTCCTTAATTTTCTAGTATAAATATTATGTATGCAATGTCTCCTATATGTATATACCCTAATATCTCTATTTAGCTAATAAACATATATATATAAACATATATATATATATATATATATATATGAAGGGCTTTTACATATATATATATCACTGAAGGGCTACTTTATATATATATAATATATAATTTTATATATTATATATATGTATGTATTGCTGAAGGGCTACTTTAAAGAAATAGGCTGGTATCATCCACAGAGAACTATTCCCACTGCTAACACATATATAGACTAATTCTTCTTCCTAATACTTTGTATATATTAACACCCAATCTTCCTAACAGCATATTGGAAATAGCCTTTCCTGCAAAGTTCTGCCCATTCTTTACCAGGGCCACTTTTGGGGATTGTATTTGCAGTTACAACCTTGGAAGATGAGGCAGGATCTCCCTGTGGGACAAAAGGAAGGCTTGTTTTTAGGCTGCTATAAATCAGCAACTTGCCCAGGCCTAGTTTTCACCTCTATGATGCAATATGCCATACACAGGCATCTGTCTCAGCAAGCCAGCAACAATATATTCTCTTGATTTATGGTGCCCTAGAATCATATAGCAGTCCTGCCAATTTTTTTAAACACCTATATTATCACCTAATTCAAATGATCTGTCTTTGTGAAGACTTTTTTTTAAAGTTGTGATGAATAACACATAACATAAAAATTTACCACCTTAACCATTTCTAAGTGTACACTTCAGTAGTTTTATCTTCACATTTCTGTGCAAATTTTCATCTTGGAAAACCAAACCTGTCAAACAAGCCCCTATTTCCCTCTCCACAGTCCCTGGCAGTCACCATTCTATTGTTTGTTTCTATGGATTTGAATACTTTAGGTATCTCATGAAATCATACAGTATTTGTGTTTTCATGATGGATTTTTACTTAGCATAATGTTTTTAAAAGGTTCATCCATGATGTAGAATATTATTCTTTTAAGGTTGAATAAGATGGTGCTCTGTGTATAAACCATATTTTGTTTGTCCATTTGTCCATTGATGGGCACTTGGGTTGCTTTCACCATTTGGCTATTGGGGCATGGGTGTTTGTAAGTCCTTTTTAAATTCCTCTTCTACTTTCTCCTTAAGGAGTTAATTTATGCCACTCTTACAGGAATGCAGGCTCCTCCTCTGCTGTAGTTTGACTCTGCTCACTCAACGATAAGACAACTTTAAGGAGATGCATATATGAATTTGAGCACTATTTGCATTGTAATTGACATATGCATTCACACCCATTCTCAGGGATAGCCAACTGGTTGTAAGAGTCTAGAAAACAGTATTCAACTTACATGGAGACCAGCCTCCATTTTTTCAAGTTTATTGAAAATTCAGCCCTAGTTTTCATCAGAAAAATAGAGTGAGCAATTGAAAGTTGTGAGGTGAGCTGCGAACCAGATGGTCTTCTAAGGAAGACAAATGTTTAGAACCA
This sequence comes from Cuniculus paca, assembly GCA_004365215.1. NCBI lineage: Eukaryota > Metazoa > Chordata > Mammalia > Rodentia > Cuniculidae > Cuniculus > Cuniculus paca. The sequence goes on from RJWT010044358.1 coordinate 9,082, forward strand.
TCTGCCACAATTACTTCTGCATTTTGCATGCTAAAGTAAAACATCTGACGTGTGAAACTGTGTATGTTTAAAATGTTTACTTAACAAATTTTATGTTTTTGTTCAGGTTAATTGCCCTCATGGATTTCTGAAGAAAATTCATGGTTAATCCATATCATTTTTAGCTAATAAGCTAATTTCTAGAAGTACTTTGCCTAAGAATTACAAACCCCATGCATGGGAAGACATGACCACCTTCATGGGAGAGAATGGTTTTTATAGTCTTTTTCATTCTAATGAGTGTTTCTGTAAATTTTAAGTTATCTGAATGTTCTATAGAGTGTATAGTTCTCTATCTTGCTTTTGGAAACTGACTTTAGTTTTGATACTGCACAATGTGCAAGTTTTATAAAAAGGAGAGAAGCAAAAATTATGCTACTTGAATTAGCAGATATTTTTAGTTTGTAAAACTTAAGTAAATATATGTATGCAAACTTCGGTCACCAGCATGTTAAGTATTGCTTAATTTTAATAGGATGACTTGATTAAAGGAAAAGGGTTAATGATACATAAGAAACTGATTTATAATATCTACTTTGTGGCTAGGGACTAAATCATGCAACATACAATATAAGTGTTATATAACCTAGAAGGCATTCAACATTGCAGAAAACCTTCTGGTATAATGCTATTTCACCTTTTCCAACCAGGTGACTATTTTCTGATCATAGGTAATTTTTTGATCTAACCTTCACAATTTATAGGGGTTTTGTGTATTATAAAAGTCAGACTTTGCATAAAAGTAGATTAGTCCTCCAAAGTACAAAATATTTCTTGTACAAACTCTGTGAGGTCTGCTCTAATATAGAGCCCCTTAGTCTGCCTATCAAATGAAATTTCTTCTTTCCTAGAATCTTCATAAACAATGTGATAGTCAGAATTAAAAAGCAAGTTTATGACAAATTTTCGTATCTTTTGGAAAGACAAAAACATTCAGTATGGTGAATTGAAGATAATATTTGCTAAATTGTGTAACTTTAAGCTTGAACATAAAGGTATAAATGCATATCAAAACTGAAATTAAAATCCAGGTAGCCTATGTCAGCAAACTAGGGCCTTTCACCATCAAAGCTAAGGCTTCAACCATGTCTTTGTCAGAAGAGTGTGTCTCCATCTGGCACCCATTAAATATCTGCTTGAGAAAGAGAATATTTATAGAAAAAAATTCTTGGCATAAGCAGCTATCTTAAAGTTAACCTCCATGAAAACAGGGGCCTTTTTATGGCTTGCTCAATACTCTATCCCCAGAAACGAGAACATTATTTGCTCACAAAACATCTGAATACAAAGAAATCAATGCATATATTGCTCCATGTTTAGAGCTCGTTTCTAGGACAGTCGTGATCCAATCCTCTTGGTCTTAGTTCCCACGCAACTCCCAAATTTGTCCATATTGCATTTTCATCACTACCAATAGAAATACCCTCTTTGCTTGTCCTTACATCCACTCTGGTCCTCTCTTAGGCAGTCAGATCTCAAAGATATCTATGTTGTGATTTACAGAACCTGTAAATATGTCAGGTTACATGGCAAAGAAGAATTAAAGTTGCAGATGGATTTAAGGTTGCTAATCAGTGGAATTCAAGATGGAGGAGATTACTCTGGATCATCTAGTCAGGCGTAACATAATCACAAAACCCTTGTAGAAGAGGAATGCAGAAGAGTATTAGAGTATTGTGATGTGAGACTTAGGGAATAACTGTTGCTTTTGACAGTCAGAGGGAACCAGACCACAGAGTGGAGTGTGACTAGCCTCTTAAAGTTAAAAAAAAAAAAGTAAGAACATGGTTTCTATTCTAGAGCCTCTAGAAAAAATGTGTCCATTAGCGACTTGATTTTAGCCCAGTGAGACCCACTATAAACTTGCAAACAACAGAACCTTAAGATAATAATTGTATATGGTTTAAGCCATTACATTTGCAATAGTTTTTACAGCAGCCATAGAACACTCACATATCCTCCAGATAGACTTCATCAACAGTAGCTCCCCACCCTGTACCTCTTGGCATAACATCTGAACATTTGCTCTTCCTCTCACAATGGAGACAGTGCTTCTTAGTGAGCCCTATCTGAACTGACCTTCCTTAATTCCATGGTCTTCTTCCCAGTTCAGCCTCAACCTCAGTCTGTACTTAAGTCACAGTAGCCTGCCTGATGTCCTAGGGTCTCTTTCTAACACAGGGTCTCTTGTTACCTTTCCTCTTCTGTCTGTTGGTTCCTGTTCCTCCTTCTCTTTCTCAAGGAAGTGTCTGTCAACTCCATAACCAGGTAAATTTCCAATCAGAAGTTGTAAGCACTGGCTCGTGAGCCTTTCTGATGTGTAGTTGTCAAAGGTGTGATTTCACTTTTGTTCATGTGATGCCTGGATAAAGTGTGCAATCTTTCCTCTTTTTCTCATCATACTTCATATACTTAGCACATATCAGCCACTCTGTAAATACTTTTAGGATGAATGAATGAAAGAATGAAAGAATGGATGAGTGTAGCTGGATCTCCAGTAGATTAGGTTCCAGGATTGTTTTGGGTTTGCTCCTTAAAGCACCACTTTCATGGGGAAGCATATTGTTATTCTCTTATCAAAGGATACTGTAGAAAACAACCCCATAAAATCTGTAAACTGTGTTTCCTGTAGGGCTTTTGGTGAGAAAATTTTTCCATTATGTTACTCAGTTTTCTTTATACCGAGTAATGAAAATAATTTATTTTTCATCCT
>RJWT010044359.1:0-11801 GCA_004365215.1 Cuniculus paca
GGTCTATCCTCATCCACCTGATTCACTGTGTCGGTCACTGTGAGACTTCTGGTCCTTCCCCGAAGTCAAAATGACTGTAGAAGGTGAACCCTTTGAATCAATTCGATGGTGAGGCATGTGGGGACAGTGCAATAAAGATAAGAATGAGGACTTCCAGAACTGCTTCGGAAAGTGACAAGAATGATGGGATACGTGTATTGAAAGAAGGGATTGTACTTGTAGTGGAATCAATAGACATGTCTTTTACTTTAATAAATTTTCAAAAAATTGAATATTCGATGTACTTTTTGATCACACAACATATTCCACATCCATGGATTCAACCAATCCCAAATCAGAAACACTCAGAAAATTGTCTGTACTGACTGTTGGCATTTTCTTCTCATTAGTTCTTCAATAATGCAATTAACATTGCTTTATTTATTATTTACTTTGTATTAGGTATTATGGATAGCTTAAAGATGATTTAAAGAATATAAAAGGGCACGTATAGGTTACAACCAGTTAGATACTACATAATTTTATATGAGGGACTTGAGCATCCATAGATTTTGAGATTCTTGAGTGGCCTTGAATTCGTGCCCCCCATACTGAGGGACAACTTCATTTGTTTTGCTAAATTTAGCAGCAAATCACATGCTACACTTAATATGCACAGCATGACAGTTCAAAATTAGTTTGGTATTTTTTTTATAAGGATACACAGGCTAGATGGATTGTAAAGGACATTTTAAGTCCTGCCAGTATCTTCTGTCCTTTTATCTTTAAAAATCTCATTTTAATTAGGAACAAGATTGGGTAAGGAAAACAGAGGCAGAAGTAATTTTCTATACGTAAAAGGAGTTTCCAAGTTTATTATTACCTAGGCAATGGTAATATTTTGCAAAATAATACTCTTTTAGTTTGTGTTATATAACTTTCAACTAAGTAACCTAACTAAGGAAGAGCAAAAGAATTTTGGTTGTTTTTTCCCTCTCCCAGCAGCTCCAGAACTGCCCTACACGTATCTTCTAATGCCAAAGGCAGCATGATTAGAGATCTGTTGGGGATGTTTCTCACGAGTCCAAAAGTTTGAGTGCTCAGTTGGCCAAATTACTGTCCTTCCAAAAGCTGTCAAAATATGTTTTGTTCAAAGAATTGATGCTTAAACTTGACTTTTGATACTACAGAGGCTAGGCTATCCCAGTTGCTTGAATTGAAGATCAGATTTTTACTTTTAAATGTAAAGGCAGCTTTGACTTGGGTTAAAATGGTGAAGAACTTCTTTATACTGTATATGTTTTCCCCAAAATCTTTTGAGACAATAATTTTTTATGGTGTACATACAGGCTAAATGGACTGTAAATTTTCCCATAAAGTGGGTTTGAAACTAAAGATGAGTATTTAGAGAAGAAGCAACAGAAAATTGATTTTCTAAAAATCTCCCTGAAAAGTTGGTTTGTGAGCTTTTATTTTGAGATTCAATTTCTTCCCTTAATATTGCTTGATTTATCCCTGTGATAAAACTATACTTAAAGAGTAGTTATTTAATGCTATCTTATATCTAGCTTCAGAATAATTGATAAATGTTTAAACAGTAGGCTATTATATACTTAACATTAGAATAAATGAAAACATATTGTCATTAAATTCCACATAATCTATATTTTCTCAGATGTTTCCAAGTCTGTAAATGAGGTGATCCTTGTTTTTATTATTAAAAAAACTGGAAATATAGTAATTTGGTTTACCTAGTTTATTCTAAAAAGAAAAATTAAAATTATACTGTTTGGAAAGAAACGTGATGGTGATGCCTTATGTATTTATTCAAACAACATATTCTGAACAGAAACTCTGGGCTAAATGCAACTCAGGCAGGGTCCTGATGTTCAGAGTTTGGTGGTGCTGACATACTCTGTTAAAAATGATGAACACAGAGTGGACTAAGGGAAGGGTGTGTATGTGTGTGTGCATGCGTGAGATGCTGCATTGAGGAGTACAAGGTCAGGGAAGGGGCTGTTTCTCTAAGGAAGAGGTGCTTGTTTCAGGAAAAGTAAAAATCGTCCATGAGATAGGAAAGAACATTTGATGCATTGTGATAGTTTTCACATTGAGAGTGCTTGCATTGTTGATTACCCAAATGTACGCAAAACCATACTAGATGATATTCTAACTGCTTAATTTGATAAATTTGGTAGTTTTTATGAGGAATTTGTTGGAAAAAATTAAAAACTTATAGATCAATTCTCCCATTACTATTAAGATGAGTATAGTGACTGTGAGTGTGCAGATCAAAAGATGGAAGGAAGGAAAGGAGTGAAGCAAAGAGGCAATAAAAAAGGGAAAGAAGAAAGACAAGGCAAAGAAGAAATACAGAGCAACAACTGAATCTTTCAGAAAATTGTATGAAGGGAGGAAGCAGGAAGATTGTGGAAATTCAATTGACTCAGCCATATCCTGGTCTTGTCCATTGTGGCCCAAATTAAACACTTTACTATGGAGTAGAAAGGAAATCCTGGATTTCATTTAAGCCTGAAGCATTAATGCAGCAAAGAGATGACAAATCTTAGAAATGTCCTGCATCCATAAGACTTCCTAAAGTGGACCTTTGTAAGAAAGTTTCAATTCTGAGTCTAATAAAATGCCATTATAATAATTGGAACTGAGAAGTTAGATTATGCTAAAGGAAGGTTATTTTATTGTTGCTTCTTTCTTATTGTTGCTTTGTTCGTTCTTCTTTAAGAAGCATCTGGAGGTAGGTGTTAACAAAGGTAGTAGACTTGCTCTTCCTGCCAGAGACATTCCAATTTGGAATTGGGGAGAAATGTGTGAGGGATGCATTGCAGAGAAAAAAAAAGACATGAAAGAATTTAGAGGAGCCAGGGAACAAGGGAGGCGTGTATTGAATAGGAAGAAACCGCAAGTGTTGGGATGGGGGTGAAACCAGTTAAGAAAAGAAAAATGGGGTGATAGTTAAGCCAGACTGTCAAATTGGTGGGCTTGAGGGGCACCCAGGGAATCGGTGAAGCACACTTCTGGGTGTGTCTCGGTGGGTCATGGAAATGAGACTTTGGGAAATACATCTAATCCCTGACTGCTTCCTCTCTGGTTTTTGCCCTCTACTCTGATGTTTCTGCCTGGAAGTCGGTATGCTATGAACTGAATTCTCTGGAATCATGTGTGAACTAAACTTCTCCTCCTTTAAACTGTGGGTGACAGGTATTGTGTCCCAGAAATAAAAAACTAATAAACATATATTAATGAATTTCAAGTATGATGTCATAGATCCAACATTTCTTTAGGATATCTCCAATTTGATAAACTCTATTATAATTACAAATAGCCTGAAGGTTACCTTAGAATTTTTGTTGTTGTTAAGGAAATAAAAATAATTGTTTTCACTTCTGAATAAATAATTCTGGAACAAAGGGCATACTTAAATAAAAGCACAATAGCAGATAGGATAGCAGGATGTGATCTGGGGAATTTCTGAAATCTTAGGTAAAACTTTGTACTTTCATAGATTTTCATGGGACCTTATAGCACCAGATAATCCTAGCCAACATAGTTATCACGTGGAATTATTGGCCAGCACCCCAACAATGGGCAAATATGACATCATTAGTGAAGACGTAGGTAATGACATCATTAACCGAAGACATATTGTAAATACTTATGTATTGTCTTACAAATCCCATTCATTAGAGACCCTATGCAATTAAGGAGGAAAAGCCCATGTTTTATTCAAAGGGATCAGTTCTTTGGTTGAAAATGATATAGCTGAAAATTTGGAGCTTCATCCAGGTTATCTACTATCAGTGTCAGGAAATATGCCTTCCTGTATTCCTAAATGGGCCCTTGAAGTCTCCCAAATCAGTTTGCTCCCCTATTCATTACTTACATTAACCCTATAGAGCTACTTAGGAGGTTATTAAAAAGGCAATGATTGGAAATTCTGAACATTCACAGGCCACGTTTTCTCTGCATTTATGTTCTTCAGTAAACTGGAAGTTAGGCACCACTTGAGTAACAATACAGCTGAATGGCTAGGGAGATGTATTTTTTTTTCAAATATTCTTAATAATCACAGAAAATATTAGTACTGAGGTAAGGTGTCTACAGATGTGGAAATGGGGTTGGAAAAGGAACTAGATGAAAACCATTGAGGTGACTTTGTAAGAGCTTGACAAATAGCTAATTTGGGAAAGCTGAACAAAATCAAAGAGCAGTTAAAATTAGATAATGTAGATTTGTAATCATCCAGGTGTGTGACTAATTCAGCAATGTTCTGTGGGTGGAAAAAATAGACTGGGTAAAGTGGAAGGATACAAATAATTCATACCTTGCAGCTGGGATAGTGAAGACAGCAAACAATTTTTGCCTGAGTTAAGAGTTCAGCAAATGTTTTTGGAATTGAATTGTAAATAGAAGAAGTTTATGTTATGAGTGGAGAAGGAATATGCTATGGGATTATCATTTTAGAAGTATGTATTAATATTTTGCTATATTAAAAGTTGCCTTGAGATAATCTAACTTTTTTATTTCTTTAATTTAATTTATCCTTAGGAGAAAAAATTCCTTAATAATCTTTGTAAACAATTTGATTTCTTGCATATTCCTATAGCTTGTTATGTGTTCTGGAAAATGTTACAGCTTTGGCAAAAGAATATATGTAAATCCAACTGTTCATTTTTAACTGCACATTTTCTATTGCTTTTTGGAAGTGAAAAGAGAAAACTGAGTTTAGCGTGATCATTAATTTAATAGAAATCAGGTAAATATTTCTCAACTCTGTCTAGCAATAAAATATACATTTTTTATGAGAAATGACAATATTCCAGTGTTACTTGTCAAGAGTTTATAATGGACCCTTGATTCTTCAATTTTAACTTTAGATGTATTTGGCCACATGTATGACAATATCAGCACTCTTGTTCTATACCAGACAAAGACTGCAATTCACCAACTATTTCCTGGAGGTGGGAATTTACCCATTGCTATTTCTCTAGTTTGGAATGATCTTATAAAAAACATTTAAAGAAAGAGTGCTTAAAGTACTTTGCTTCTAATTACTACCTAGAAAAATTTACATAGATCTACTAAAAGTGTTCGGTCTGTTTTAGTTACTTTCTTATTGCTGGGGCAAAATACCTGTTATCCACAAGTTAAAGGAGGAAAGGTTTCTTTTAGCTCACATTTTGTAGGTTTCAGTCCATAATCAGGTGGTATCAAGGCAGGACAGCATGATAGAGGGGAAATGGTCCATATTATGGCATGCAGGAAGCAGTGTAACTTCCTTCTTCTTTCCCTTTTCACTCCATCCAGGCTACAAGCCTGTTCGTTGGTGCCACTAACACCCATGGTAGGTCTTTCTTCTTCAAGTAAGTGAGTCACTCACATGCAGAACTATATTAAACCAATCAGCGAACCGATCTAGTATCACACACCCAAGATCCAGTCACTTCTACCTATTGAGCACATGAGTTTTGGGGGAGGATCTAGATATAAGCCATAAAAAAGACTAAAGACAAATTTAGAAGAATGAAAATTGTAGAGGTTTTAAGAGCTATAATACAAGTATAAATGAAGGACGATGCCTTGTGATAATCTCTGCACAAATCAGATCTGGGTTTGAGGAATCCTTCAAGAAAGCTTTATATTTCTTAGTTTTTCACTCAAAGCATCACAAAGGAAGGTGGTCAAGGATAAACAGGTTGGTATTTGGATTAATAATCCTGACTGTTAAAATTGCAAATGTATGACAGTGAGAAATCAGTAGTTCTAGTATACTTTGGTGCCTTTGTCTTGATTCATGCTTAAATGCAAAGAATTTTAGCATCATTATTTTGCATAATCAAATTTCAACAAAGCCAAGAAAGACAAATAAGGTCTTAATACTATTGCAAGCTTTTAAAATACTTTTTTTATTTTAAAATACCAAATAAGGAATTAAATAACTTTGTAATTTTTGTACAGTCAATATTAGTGAATAGCTTCATAAAATTAGATCAATTTTTCTAGTAAATTTACAAAATAAAATAGTTAATGATGTGGTTATGAGAACATAGAGCAACCAAAAATTATAACTTGTTGAAAGTGTAAATTTTAGCCACTTGGGAAAGTAATTTGAAATTACTAGTCTAATTTAGTACAAACATAAATTATGAGCCTATCCCTTGAGGTCTTTCACATATAAGCCTGTTTACAGAAAACAAGCAAAAACCAAACATGAAAATGAATATCCAGCTGCTAGGAGACTACCAAAAATTCAAAACAAAATAAACAAAAACTACCACCAATAAAACTTTGTGGTGCATAAATGCATAATGAAATCTTGTACAGCAGTAAAATGAACCATAGTCATTAAATCTCAGGAACACAAAGTTGAAGAATACCAGCAAAAAAGTTACAGAAACTGTAGGAACTATTTCATTTCCATAAAGCTTAGAATATTGAAAATTAAAATGATCTTCTAAAAGGAATATATATCTTTTTACAAGTCTATCTTGAAATTCAAGGCAATAATAGAAATAAGATTCTGAGTTACGTCTCAAGTGAGTGCCAATTGTCCCTAGGGACATTGCTGTATAGTACTATACGTACTAGTGAGGTGAGTATATTAGTGATGTTTTTGTTAGTTTTTTAACTTGCAAGACATTATGAACATTCTCTTTTGTTTCATACCCAGTAAAGAAAAAGTCAAAACTTAAGATATCAACATCGAAGGAGAGAATAGAACTACCTTTGTAATTACTGACCCTATTTCGTAACAATTCAGTTCCGTAAATCATTCCACACATCTCTATCATTTACCTTGAGTAAAAATTAATCCACAAATAATTACCTGTGGCAATGCTAAAAAATGATTTTTCAGTACAGTGGTTATTTGATAAAGTAAAATATTTTTGAACAAAATTTTAGCATCTTCAGAAGTTTATTTCCTGGAAAATACCTAGTACATTGTTTCTGGAATATTTTTTTGTCTAAGTCTTTTTTCATCTTATATGGCTCAACTAAATCTCTCTCTCTCTCTCTCTTTCTCTCTCCCTCTCTCTCACCCTCTCCCTCTCCCTCTCTCTGTCCCTCTCCCTGTCCCTCTCCCTCTCTCTTTGAGATACTGTCTTTTCCCACAATTTCTTTACCTTATAAATGAGTGATGTTTTTTATTTCACATGGTTAATGAAAAAACATGGATGAAACAGCCAAATAATTAGACATTTAAAGATTCAATAAATATTACTGTGACAATTTTTTATTGTTAATTTTTATAAAATATTTGACTTTATTTTAAAATCTTTTCACTTATGTTAATAAACCAATCTATGATACTAAATCTATGACTGGGCCGGCGATGTAGCTCTGCGGCACAATGCCTGATTAGCAAGTGTGAGGCCCTGAGTCTTGATTCCTGGCACCAAAAGAGAGAGAAAAAAAAGTCGAAAGCAAAGTCCCCTTAAATCTATGACCATTTAAGTTTTCTTGTCATTTTTGCATTACTTTTGTCTTCTTCTTAAAAATAAACATTGTTTTGATTCCTTTCTCTTATTTCAGTGGTTATTAACAGGAATGGTTGTTAATGGGAAATGGTTACTCATTCATTCATACATTTCTCAGGGACTTCAGTCTGTAATATATCATACATAGCACAAGAACAAAGAATGGGAACTACCCTCAAATGTTCATAGTTTACAATGGAAAACAAAAAATTTTTTAAATTCACACTGAAAAGCAACTGTTTTGAGTGCAAAGAGAAGAGTACTAGCTATCGATTTTAAAAATTTCCCTAAATTACATAAACCTAATATTTTATGAAAGATATTTCAATTGCTTTAGTTATAATGCATTTAACCAAGTCCTTTACACTGAAAATATTTCACATATAATAATTTCTAAGTTTAGCATGACAAATATTAACAGTATGAAGACATTGAAAAAGGATATATTAATAAAATGGCAAATTATTTCAGAACAATGCACTTCTCCTATTGGGAATAAAGTAAAAATTCCTATAAATTTCGTACAGTATGCAATGTCATAAAATTGCATGTTCCCTTGTTCAGAAAACCTGCTGAAGCTACAGATGGAAGTCAATACCAACCTGATGATTCACACGACATAGCTGTTCATGTTAGAAAAGCACATGGTGGCTATGCTTTATATGGACCAAAACAATTCACAGAAACTTTTGAAGAATTTCTGCGTATCTTAAAGAAACTGTGAGTATTTTTAATATGCTACTACTTTTATCTCAAGGATTCTTTAGAATAGCTTTTTTTGTAAAGAAGTTGATTATTTGCAGACAAGTGCTATTTGTTTTGATGGGCTATAGTAGTGGTGCAGTGGTGGTGAACCTCTGGCATATGTGCCACAGCCCATCGTTTATTATACATTCGAAAGCTCTTAAAGGTTTGCCTTCATTGTACTAGTACTTGATTCATGAAAATATGGGAACTTTGTTCCGATATGAATACGGTTCTAATGAATTCCATCTTCGTAGTGTGTCTTGAACATATTGCTAAACTTTACGGCCATCGTTTTAAGTTGTACAAAATATGTGTTATATACTGATGTTGTTAAATAAAATTATGCTTGAGATTTCATTAGCTTTTGACTGCTGAAGGTTTTTCCTAGAATTTAAACTTTCAACTATATCATAGAGCCTTTAAATACATTTACCTTTTAATCCTTCACTGTGGAACAACTTCATGTTTTATTGAGACACAAGTGCTTTGAGAAGAAGGAAGAGGAAGGGAAAGGAGAAAGAAAATCTGAGTGTTTCCAGGCTACTAGAGATGATATTAGATTTGTGAAGAAAAGTTTAAAAAGGACCACGAGAAAATATGATATTGGAATTGAGATTGATAATGGAGACAAAATCAAGGGAAGTATTAAGATCAGAATTGTCCTTGAAAGACCAGTAACATGAAATGAGTAATTTAAAAATGTATTAGTTTTGTTATGAGTTAGAATTTTTTGCTATCTGTTCTTTCTTCAAATTGTAATTGCATGTGTGAAAAAAATATGATCAGAACTTCAAGGAAATTTGAGGACATATTTCTGATGCTTTTAAAATTTATTGCAGCAACTTATCATAGCAAATATGTGTGTGTGTGTAAGTAATGTTAGACACTTTTTCTTGAAGCAAGCATGAGGGATTTATAAAGAGGGAAATCATAACCAACTCTCATACAAGATTGCAATCAAATTAGTAAGTTGTAAAAACAAGAAATTCAACTCGAATAGTCTCAGTGAATTTGATAAAAATATGTATTTTATCTGGTAGAAAATCACAGAAGCAGTGAAAGTTATTAGAGATGACACAGTCATATTCATTTTATTGAACTATAATGTTAATAATACTAAATTTTAATCAAATTTTTTTAGTATCCATTGTCTATGACTCATGAACTGCTAATTCAGATCATGATGACTGGCATGGTTGTGGTAACTCATAATTTTTGACTGTAATGTGGTGTCATAGTGTGGGCTCTGACACAAGGTGCAGGAAAAACTCAGCTATAGGGACTCCTAAGTAGCTATGGTTCTCTAGCAATGTGTCAAAATACCAGGAAGTAAATCTAAGTTGTTGTTAGAATGGAAACCACAAATAAATAAGAATCTTATTACAATTTTAGCAAAGGACTGAAGTGAGTTCAGCAGCCATGGTAGAAGGTTGTCCAAGTACAGGGAAGAATAGACGAACTACTTCGCTGTGTCCTTATATGACACTTCATGGATTGCATGTAACATCCAGTCTCCAAATACCCAGGACAAAGGATCAGTGTCAGTTTCTAGTACTCCTCTCTCTACTTCAGTGTGACAGATGGGTGAATGAGAGGCAGCCATCCAGAAGAACTCCTGTCTCCCACTGTCAGTGGCTCAGAGCCAGTCAAGATCTCACTCTTGCCAATAGGTGGGGCTGTGGCAGCTGCTGAATTACAAAAGTAAAGTGAGAAGGGAACCCACTTTCATGTGATGTTTAATATTCATGTAAAACTTTAAATTTTCCACATAAATTTGTGATTTAATCATCACATCAGTGCTTTATGGTAGGTTAAAATTTATGAGAAATGTATATGGTAATTCCATAGTCTATGTTCTTCTATAGGATATGATTTTTCTTATTTCTGCTTGGGGCACTAATATTTTCATTTTCATTGCTGTCTAGCAAATGATGATCAACTTGGTGGCTGTCTTGGTTACTTTACTCTGATTGCTGGGACAAAACACCTGACACCCAACATGAAGCAAGGAGAGGTTTATTTAGCTTACAGTGTGGGGGTTTCAGTCCATACTCAGCTGGCTTCAAGGCAGGGTGGTGTGGCTGAGGGGCAGCCCTTCATGGCGGCTGCAAGCAGCAAGAGCCAACTGCGCACAAGAGCGAAAAATCCGCCCCCATTCCGACCTTACACTGTCTGTCGGCTCCACTCCTGGGCGGGTGCAGGACTAACACCGCCAGTCCCAGCACTAGACAATGGGTCAACCACAAAGGCAAGATTCAGTTGCTTCCATGACTACATGAGGCTTGGGGGAACTAGATACAAACCATAACAGTGGCTAAAAATAAAATTCATTTCTCATTTCTCTGGGCAAATTTCATGTGGTCTGCTCAGTGTCTCAAGGTTTAAGCAAATTGTTTACTCTGCTGTGCGTATTTGTGGGGAATGGGCAGAATTTAATTGCTGCTGACTGTAGGACTGAAGTTGCCACTTTTGCCGGCTCCCAACTGGGACCTCAGTTCCAGAGCCCTTACAGATCCTTGCCAGGTGACTCTCTCTCATTCCTTTTTATACCAGGTAATCTTAAACCTTCAAAACCAGCAATGGAAAGTGTTTATCTTTCTCATTCTCCTAAGTTTAAAAAAATTATATGACTTAATCATATGTCTATCTATTCCATGACTGTTGCCATAACTATAAAGTATTAAAAAATTGATTGCTATATTGCATTGGTAATCTCATCACCTCGACTTCTACTTGATCGGATTCTGAATTTCATGCTGGATGGGAGGAAGGATGTATGTTTTTGTTAAATCATTGGTATTAGCATTAAAATTGTAGGGTTGATGCTAACAGAGATATGAACAATAAAGAGGATACTGTGTAATTGAGAAGTGGCTCATAAAATAAACAATAGTAGGGGGATAGGAGGGAAGAGAAAAGAGAGGAGAGAGAGAAGGAGAGAGAAACAAATTTGGGAGTTTCTTTGTTGAATTTTGTATTTTAAGGCAGCAGGCTATGTATAAGGTTACATGTGTATGTATATTATACTATGATATACATAACAAGTATATATATTAATATATATATGCATATAACATACATATATATTAGTTTAGATTTTGGAATGTAAGCAACGGAACCTGACCCTGGTTACTTAAAAACCACAGCCAGAAAACAGGTGTGGCGAATCCATTGAAGAATATTAGGCATCTCCAAGATGGAAGAATAGTAACAATATGGAGAAGATAATAGGAAACCTAAGCTGATTTTGAAATCTCTTTAAGACACAACATTGAAATCAAACAGGTATCACTACCTTCAATAGGGAATTATTTAGTTTACACTTTAATTTCAGGGATACAGTCAGACTTTTGAAAGGTGCATTAGAATAAATGTACTCTTTGAATAAATGTTAAGAAAATATACTTTAATGGGTAGTTTTATTGAGTAAATATACAACTGTCAAGGCAAAGCATTGCAAAAGGGAAAGTATTTCAGGAGGACTGGACAGTGAACACAATTAACAATAATTTAACATCTGTAAACTAAAACATGACTTGCAATTTTAATTTCTAATTAACTGATTATTTTTTCCCTACT
>RJWT010044360.1:0-11821 GCA_004365215.1 Cuniculus paca
TGGTCTGGCCCTCCTGAAGGTTATCATACACATTCAGATTTAAGAATCAGTAAGCAGGGACAAAAGGGCATTCCTTGCTTTTCTAGGTAATAAAGGTGTTTGTATAGAAAATCATGAAATGGGCATTTGTAAGCAGATGCCACACTTAGCTATGCTTCCTTCTCCACTCCAGGCAGATAAGAGCTGCAGAGAAAACGAGGGAGTAGCTTCAAATCATTGAATTACTATCTCCAAGGTTCCTATTCCAATATTTGAGAGCCAGTAGTCAGGTAAAGATATATCGTGTACATGTAAATGTGTCATGATACATACACAATAGATTAAGATAAATTGTCTATATATAAATATACAAAGTTATCAGGAGAACCCAATTCTGGAAGTTTTAGAAATTGGGGCACCCCTGAGAATCCAAAGGTCTTAAGAAAACACTTGGGAGACAATATGAGCAGGAGAGGGGAAGAGAGTGAAGCCCGCCAGGGGATCACTGGGTTGTTTAGTGCAAAGGGGACCATGATTTGCCTAGAATACCCCACAAATGACTCCCTCAGGGCTGTTCAGTGCCCTGGGTCTGGGCAGGGCAGAAGGTGACTTTCTATGAGTCCCTGTGGTTTCTAAAGAAGTCAGTCACATTGTGACTTTAGGATTTTAGAATAGTTAACTGAACTAGTTTTAGAATAGTTAACTGAAATAGTTAACGCAGCTGTGCTGCGTCCTCCAAGGGTCATTAAAAATAGAATAGACTCTCATCTCTCTTGGGAGTTCTGAAGGCACAAAAAAGAACAAATGCTATCTCTAGACCCCTTCGAGCTCTTAATGGTTGAAATTATGTTATTGCATCTATCTATCTATCTATCTATCTATCTATCTATCTATCTATGTATCTAATTGATTTCATGGCTCGTCTCTCCAGATATACAGAGAACTTAACTATATTGTCTACCTTTTAAACACCACAGCATAGAATGTTAACATGAGTGGTTGTCCTAGTAACAGAGAAATTAGGAATCTTTCGAGCGTCTCTAGTATCTAGATACCTGAATTTACTGGGCACTCAGCTGAGTGCTTACCTGCATTATCTTATTTAATCTTCTTAACCACCATCTGATAGAAGTGCTGTTAATATCCTGGGTTTAGACAGGGGTTTGAACTATGGTGAAACCCCGAGCTTTCAGCCACTCCACTTATATCTCCTGATGGTTCACTTTAACATTCGCTCATGTTTGGATGCAAGTGGGAATGTGACTACTTTTGGAGCCTTTATCCTCAGGCTCAAATTGAGACACGCAATTACCTACATTCTATGTACTCATGCTCATTCTTTTCCTGGCTTGTGTTTCTAGACCTCTATTTGCAGCAATATTTTAAGTTAATTATTGGTACTCTAAAAGCTCTTAGACTCCCATATAGTACTTTAAATACGCTGTGACTTTAAAGTAAAAAATTAACCACAGGGAGCCAGGCATCATTCTCCTTCCTGTGGGTTGTGCTTCAGGGCTACAACAGAATTCACTAATGAAAGAGACATAAAAACCACCTCCCTGAAGATTTAGGAGAGTCATATATTCCGTCTAATTGTTATTTTCCTAGTTAGCTTCATCTCCATTTGTGCACCTGCTACAAATTTTTAATCATATTCAATTATTGCATGTTTTATAATTTACGTTGTCTTTTAGTTCCTCTGATTGTCCAAAGAGTTTGTTTGGTGGTATGTGTGTGGTTGTTTTTTAAGCACATCCACATCCAGTTCTTTGGGGTGAACTTCCTTTGATAGCTGACTAGAACATCCAGAAGTTCACTACCTCTTCACTTCAGGCATCTTTTGAAGGAAAAGGGTAATTTACTACCTATGTGAGAATCCTAAATAGCCTTACTGCTTTTCAGAAGGAATGACTTTATAAATGAAATTATGTCTCCTTTTTATTTCAGGAATTACAACATATTGTTGGGTCACAACACATCAGAGCAGAGAAAGGTAATCACAAATCTGTATGAATATTTGAAATCCCGTGGGTCACTAGTCTTTGGGCTAATGTGGTTTCCTTTGTTTCTAGCTACAGTGGAAAGTTCATGGTTTGATCTGGCCAAGAGAGGCAAGCTGCAAACTCAGCCTTTTGCTCACCTCACTATTAATGCCTCCAGCATCCCATCAGGTGAGTTCTATTTGTAACTAGCCTCAAAAAAAATTTCAAAAGCCCCTTAGCAGTCCATTTAAATACTCAAGCCTATTATCACACTGTTACTGAAATTTTTGAAAGCTGTTACATCTCAGGCAGAAGAAAGATCATGAGTCTTCAGTTGATACACATCCTAGAAACAGTGATTCTCAATCCTGAAATCACTAGATTCCTTTTCAGAGCAACACAATGGGTACTTATTTTAAATGACTGCCAGGGTTACACAACTAGAAAGGACAATCTCTTGTCTGTTTTTACCCCACAAACATGGACAGTTCCCCACTGCTGACTTCTGAGGTGGATGAGTTTATCTAGGTAGTCAGATACTAAGCCCTCTCCTGCAGAATTCCAGGTGGGGGTTCAGCAGAATGATCTTTGAAAGACAGTAGTCCTCTGGAAAAATGAGACATCCTCCCCTGTCTCCAGCTGCGTATCATTTCCTGTGGGTAAGGGTTTAGTTCAGTAGACTGGAGACCTGGTTGCCTTTTGAGAACAGGAGAACATAGAGCTCTGGATCTGCAGCTGTCTTAAAGTGTCAGGTACTACAGTCCGGTTATCACCTTGGGCTAGGTGTGGATCCAAAAAATTACAAAAAATGTTTAGGCTAGAGTGATGGCTGAATGTTATTGTCATTATGATGCCACTTATTGAATATCTACTATGGATCAGGCATTTTGCTCTGTGTTCATTATCCCTAGGTAGTTATTCATATTTTGTAGATGGTGAAACAAAGGTTTCTATAGTTTGTCATTTGTTCAAGGTTACAGTGGTGGCAGTATTACAAGTTGAATTCCAATCTGGTTAATTCCCAAATGTAAGCTTTGAATACTTCCATTCCTCTGTAGCAGGCTAGTAGGTAGCATGGGGTAAGTTGGCTTTTTCAGGGGGAAACAATTTGAAGTGTTTATATTCTCTTTTCCTGTAAGAAGTAAATTAACAGAGTGTCTAATGACAGGGGCTCTACAGTCTGACTACTGCTGTTACTACTCTGTGACTCCGTGACCTTGGACAGGTCACTGGAATCTGGGCCTCCACTGCACCGTATCTAAGGGAAACATAGCGGCAGTGCCTTCCTAAGTGGTAGTGGTGAAGATTAAGGCGGGTCTTGTGCTAACATTCTTGCGTGGATGGTGGCTTATGGCACTCAGAGAGTGAGATTTATTTCTGGTATTTGAGCTTCATTAAATGACCATATATATTCCACTACATTTTACAGATGACTTAAGGCAAGTTTTGTTTTGAGTTAAAAATAGTCCAAGTTTTAGAAAATGCTTTCAGAGTCATTATCAACATGGACTATGGAGTTTTTTGTTTTTGTTTTTGTTTTTTGGATTGAAAACATGTAAATTGAGAAACCAACTCTTGGGTTTTTGAAGAATTTTCTAAACTACCTATCCTATCCCAGATATTTGCTTCATAAACAAATTTTCTCTCTTTGTCTGTGTGTGCCTTATGGCAGAGCTGTACTTATGTTCTCTGAGTGGAAAACTATTTTGCATGGTAGCAAAAGCAATCAAATTAATACTGATGCATCAGCTGTGTGTGCTATGAATGTACCCTACATTTATCTATTCAGTTCACTTTAAATGGCATATGATAAATATTGCATTAGACTGTGTGCCAAAGTCTGTTTGGCAATAGCAAGCATGTTTTAGTTATAAAGCTCTCTCTGCAGGCACCTAGAATCAAATCATCACCAAAAAACAAGGCAAAATTCCTGGTTATTTTCCTACAGTGATTGGGTTTGTGAGTCAGGGAAATGAATTAGTGTATGCTTCTGTTTAAGAAAATAGAATTGGGCCAACAGCCCCTTGAGCCCAGTCTCCAGTGGTGACCAGTATTTGGATGCATCAGAGGAAGATAGCTTTAATTTTGCATTTTCATTTTGGAGCTCTTTTATATTCATCTACATATACCAAAGCAGAATCTGCCTTATACATCAGTTACTTTGTGCATTTTCAAAGCTTTTTGAATAAAATTCATTGAGAACTATTTCGAAAGGTTAGAACATATGGCTTTCTTTAGGGAGATGCTCAAAATAAATAATTATGGAGGTCTGTTTTCTAATATTGAAAGCCAGGACCATACCACAGGGTGAGGGAGGCTGTGTAGACTGCATAAGAGGGCAACAGCCCAGTTCATTGGTGATGGAAACCCAGCTGCCACGTCAGGCCCTTCAGCCTGATCATAGCATATTTTTCTTGTCTCTTTTGGCACTGCTCTTTACTTATACAACTTCTAGTCATACTGTTTAGCTTTCCTACTGCTCTCCTGTGGGTGCCATGTGCAATTCACTCCTTCAGACAGTTTCCCTCACCTGCAGGGCTCTCCCTTTTCTCAGAGTGTCTGAATTTGACACAAGTCCTCTTTGCTCTGTGGCTCCTCTGTCCCCTCATGGAGCCTAGCTCTCCTGAAATTGTGTAGTTTTTGATTGGCAGTTTCTAGTTACTGAATGTCTACCATCGTGTTATATCATCATGCAAAAATGAAAATGTTGTATTTGATACGCATATTCCTGGTTTTCTACACTCTGAGCGGTATCATGAGTCTACACTGCTTGATATAATTCTTAATCATGGGGACTGTGAGTGTCCACGGAAACACCACACCAGTATTTTATACCAGATGAGCAGAATGACTCAGTGAATATTTGAGTAAAGAATGGGTAAAAATAGAGATGCTTCACAGGAAATAAAGACACTTCTTCTTCTTCCACATGACTTGCCTACCTATGGTAGTAAAATTCAGTCAGAGTTCCTGTGTCCTCCCCTTCCTATGTTGTATCTCTTTCTGACCTGCCCTGGCCACATGTCACTCTGACATGAGGAGGTCATCCTATTTAAAGGGTAGACTTCGTTTTAGTCACTCTGCTTCTCTCTGTTAAGATGTAACTATAAGACGATTTATTGAATGAAATGAAAGATTGAGTACAGCACAGCAGCAGAATAAGAAAGAGAACAACATAAAACTTGAGATAGGAAACGTCTTTAATTTCATTAGCTTTGTCCATGGATTAGGTGACTGTTTAGCAGCCTGGAGTGACAATGTACTGAATAGGATCTTGTAGTTTCATGTTGTCTTTGTCAGTGTTTTGTTTTGTTTTGTTTTGTTCTGGTGGTGGTACTGGGTATTGACTTAGGGCATCATATACATAGTGGTGCCTTGCTTTATGAACCCAATTTTCTCCATGATTCTGGTTGCAAACAGAACTGGATGAGAACTGAATCAAATTTCTCCATAAGGTCACCACTGAACCTAACCTTTGAATTTGATTCTGATCTCATCTGACTCAGTTTGCAAATAGAATCGTAGAAGGAATAAAGTTCATGAACTGAAGTATCACTGGTATTAGGCAAGTGCTGTACCACTGAACTACATCACCAGTCCTTTGTTACCATCAATTTTTAAAGATCGAATAAAATACACTACAGAAAGACCTGAAATATGAAAAACACTGGACACTTTGCTGATTTAGAATTTTTTTTTTTTTTTTTTTTTTTTGTGGCACCAGGGATTGAACTCACGACCTTGCACTTGCTGGGCAGGCGCTTAGACCGCTGAGCTAGTTCCCCAGCCCTGTTTTTGAGACAGGGTCTCACTATGCCATTCAGGCTGGCCCTGAGCTCACTTTGTAGCCCAGGCTGGTCTCGAACTCACAACGATCCGCCTGCCTCAGCCTCCTGAGTGCTGGGATTACAGGCGTGAGCCACCACGCCCAGCTAGAATATTCTTTAGAAACTTTCACTGCTCCAGAAATATTAGTATGAGAATCAATTGTCATCTTATTTCAGGAATGAGAAGGAACCAAATGAAAATTTGGTCATTCAGGAAGGATTTTTTTTTGGACTTTGGTCACAATGGATTTTATAAAGTTTTTAAGATGGATAGTGCAATGCCGAGATTGCTTTCTTTTTGAGTTTGTCTGAGGATAGTTTTCCCAGTGTGTGAACCTGGAGACATGAGCTATTGGAGTCCATTGTGATAAAAATCGAGTTTGGGGGGTTGACCATTTGCCCAAAGTTACGTTGACCCAGATTTTCATATTTGTACATATTCCTTTTACATATTCCTCTTCACGACACAAAAGAGAAGGTTGAGACATGTGAAATGTGGAAAGTCTCTTCCTATATTAATTTCTGGCTTTCTTGTCTTATTTGGCTTTGGCTAATTCCCTTTCAACCTAAAATGACCTTTCTGCTTCAGTCTCTGGCTGAATCCCATTCCTTTTTTGAAGTTCTCAAGCTTAATAGCAACTGGACAAAGTCATTTTGATCTCTGTGGGTGGAAATAATCTCTGTATCCTTTGAATTCCCAAAGCAATTCTATGCACAGGTCTTTTCAGTACTCTTTGCTGATTATCTGAACCCACCTAGTACTTATCTCTAGTGTACTGGAGCATCCTGAGGAGCAGGAAGAGGGAGTTTTTGTCTTTGTACCTTCAAATGTGCCTCACAGTAAATATATCTGAATGTATAGAAAATGAATTCCAAGAAGTTATTCTCCACTGGAATAATGACTACTATTCTGTTTTTTTCTCTAACCTCACAGAATTGACAGAAAGTTCTCATTTAAGGAGTAAATTTTAAATCACGTACATTTCCTTTCCACAGGTTCCCATAAAGTGAGTCTGTCCTCTTGGTACCATGACCGGGGTTGGGCCAACATCTCCAATATGACTTTGAGCAATGGAAAACTAATGGTTAATCAAGATGGCTTTTATTACCTGTATGCCAACATTTGCTTTCGACATCATGAAACATCAGGAGGATTAGCTACAAAGTATCTTCAACTGATGGTGTATGTCACAAAAACCAGCACCAAAATTCCAAGTTCTCATACTCTGATGAAAGGAGGAAGCACCAAATACTGGTCAGGGAATTCCGAATTTCATTTTTATTCCATAAATGTTGGAGGATTTTTTAAACTACGATCTGGTGAACAAATAAGCATTGAGGTATCCAATCCTTCCCTGCTTGATCCAGATCAAGATGCAACGTACTTTGGGGCTTTTAAAGTTCGTGATATAGATTGAGAATCATTTTGTGGAACTTTACCACGTATTTCCTAGATGTTTGGAAATTTTGTTTTAGACAAGCCAAGAAAGATGTATATAGGTGTTTAAGACTACTAAGAGGCATGGCCCACAATGGTGCAAAATTCATCTGTACTCTTGAGCTTGTTTGAGAGCATACATATTTATGGTTAGTGAGAGATGTTGGACTCACGGTGGTTACACAATGGTTTTACAATTTTGTAATGAATTCCTAGGATTAAACCAGATTGGAGCAAGTATGATTGCCCTTATGAAAATCTAGATCTGGGCCATGAGAGGGGTTAATTCACTGAGTCTAAACTGTGGTTATCTGCCACTATGCACTTCAAGTAGAGGGTGTCATTGCATTGCAAATGAATGATCATCTAAAGGGTTAAGTTCTATTGAATTGTTACATCATGCTGGAACCTGCAACCAAATACTGTTTCTAATAGAAGAGAAAATAATGTGTATTTTTATATAATATCTAAATTTATATTTCAGATGTAATGTTTTCTTTGCAAAATATTGTAAATTATATTTGTGCTATAGTATTTGATTCAAAGTATTTAAAAATGTCTCACTGTTGGCATATTTAATGTTTCAAATGTACAGACATATTTAACTGGTGCACTTTGTAAATTCCCTAGGGAAAACTTGCAGCTAAGGAAGGAAAATACTGTTTCCTATATCAAATGTAGTATATTTCTTCATTCCTTTTAACTTAATAGATTTTCAGATTTGTCAAGCCTGTACAATAAATAAATAAATAAATAAAATGGATACCTTGAAAAGCAAGCAGGATGTCGGCCACCAGGTGCCTTTCAAATTTAGAAACTAATTAACTTTAGAAAGCTGACATTACCAAAAAGGATACATAATAGGCTACCAAAATCTGTCAGGAGTATTTATATAATTGTTGAACAGGTGTCTTTTTCTGAAGTGCTGCAAATTGTAAATTTTTTTAAACAGAAAACTTACGAGTGGTTTATCAGCAGAAAACAATCCAATTTTTAATTTAGTAGGAGTTATTTTATACTGTACAATAAAAATTTTGCCTTTGAGTGTTAACTTTTTTGGTACAAAAATAAATTTATATGAAATATGCCCTGTGATTTTGTGCTTCCCTTTGATGTCTGTCTTGCTCTATAATCCTATTCTTTCCAATATGATAATGTGTCTTCTATCTTTTTTCCTAAAGTTACTGGGAGAAATGCAGATTTAATTAAAAACTAGGAACAGATTCAATTAAATTAATGAACCTTGGAATTTGAAAAATAATTTTCAAGGGATTTGTATGCAAGGATGTAACCAGGTAGAAAACAGACGTTCTCATTCAGAAAAGAAAAAACAAAACAACAAAATAAAACATGTCTCTTGGAGGAATACTTGGACATTTTCACTTAGCATAGTAAAGAAGGATAAAGGGTGGCCTCATGAAAATTGTTCTCATTTGTCCTCATGAAAATTTATGTGGATGAGTTGTCTATCCCAGGTTGGCCCTTTGTGTAAAGGAGATTTGAGAAAACAAGCAGCTTGGGAAGACACAGGAGGCCATCATGTAAGACACTTGCCATTTGTGGATAAATGTTTCTTGATGGTTTTGACAGGGTAGAAGGAGACAAGGAATAGCAGATGTTACAGAGAAGAAATTGTAAGTGATAAACAGCAGAGCTGTAATGGTATGGCATTCAATTATTGGCCAAAATACTATACTTATTATTTTTTTAAAACTTAGTAAATCCGAGGTAGACTTGTAAATCCGAGGTGCAATATATGGATATACTGGTGCCAAATTTGAAGCTACCTGTCATCTTAAATCAGTTTTTACAACTACACAGTCCCATGTGTCCTCGTATCTTTCCAAAGCATTGTGTACAACGATTCTTGTTTAATATTCTGCTTTCCTTTTTTTCCTTGTGTCTCATTCATCCCATTAAGTCATCTTGAAAAATACCTAGAGATGATCTACTTCCTCAGTGACTGGTGCAAAGCTGAGCATCTCATGCCTTGTGCTTTCTCTTTCTGTGCCTGGGTGTGGACTTGGCTTGAGATAATGACGTCAGGTTATCCTTGTCCTTCAGGTGAAACAACTTTTACTCAACAGGAAACCCTACTTCTAGCTTACAGTGCCATGAGAGGCACACCGAGCATGTATTTGCTTCACTTTTGGCTTTGTTAATTGATTATCCAGATTCCTTGCTATGAAATTGAAATATGTTCCTTGATAGCTGCATTTATAAATGCTAATTAGTTATTGATTCACATTATTATGATTTAGCCTCGTGTCACTTTCTTTAATAAAAAACTATGCACACAATATTAGATTTTTAGCTATAAAACAAAACTATCCTTTTGATTAATAACATTTTTATGATACCTTTTCTATTCTTGTAACTTAAATATTCTACTTTTTAGTCATCTCCCATTCCATCTCCTCTCCCTTTTCTTGTTGACAGATTGTCTTTGTGAGGCATGCCAGTACTGCATCTTGACCAGTGTTTTATTTGTAACAAGAACCTTTGTGTCTAAGGACTGAAGATAAATGTGCCAGTTCAAGCAAAGTGTGAATTAGCTCTTGCATCCTCTTTTTGTTCTATCCAAACTCTCATTGGATTAAGTGATGCTCGCCCACATTGATGACAGCATTCAAATGCTAATGTCTTCTACAAACATCCCAGAAGCATTGTTTTACCATCTTCTGGGAATCTCTTAATCCAATCAAATTAACACATAAAGTTAGCAGGAGAAAGAGACCTCTGAGAAAATCAGATATGTACCGAGAAATCTAGAGCAACTTCCATACCCCTCCTCTCTTCAAAGCTGTCAACATAGGTGACTCATCCAAAAAGGCAAATCAGGAATACAAATAAGGGATGTTTGGCATCTAGGAACTAGACAGGATTGCCTCTTGGGGTGAGAGTCCACCTCAATTCAGGCATAAGAGCTACATATTAGTATTAGTATCTGTATTAAGATATGATTTTAATGTATGGCAAACAGATCAAGAACAAGGATTCAGCTCTAGAAGAAGACAAGCAGGATTCCCAGAAGTGACCCAGACTTTAGATGACTAGGGATACAGGGAGTACCTCTCCTGTCAAGGTGTTAGGGAGGTCCCAGGTATAAGAGGAAGCCCCCGGTGCCCATGATCCCTGAGCAGAAAGGCTCAGTTAGACAGACTCTTCTGCAGAGCCAATTCTGGGAAGTTCTATAAAAAGCCTGTACTTGACACTCTGAAAAGTTGTTATCCTTCATATTATTTCACTGGGGCTGCCATAACAAATCACCACAACCTGGGAGGCATAAAATAACATAAAATTGTATTCTCTCAGGTCTGGAGTCAGAAGTCTAAAATCAAGGCATTGTCGGGGCATGCTCCTCTAGAAGGGTTCTGGTAGCTCTAACATTTCCTTGTGACTGCTTCACTCAATCTCTGCTTTTGTTTTATTTGCCCTTCACTTCTCTCTGTGTTTTCTGTTTTTGTTTCTTATAAGAACACTTGTTGATGGTTTTAGGGTCTATCCTGATAAACCAGGATAAGCTCATCTCAAGACTCTTAACCATGTCATTATATTATTATATTTTATAATTATATTAACTATAATAAGTTATAATTAAATTCTATTTTAGATAGGATCACATTTATAAGGTGTAGGTTTTAGGACATAGACACCTTTCTGGGGGCTGCCATTCTGGGCGGTATACTCTCCAAGAGATCACGTCTCAATCTCAACTGTTGAGGAGCTAGTCACTTGGCTACCCTCCCATTTGGCACCATAGCTCCTGAGGAGGAAGCAACTGAGACTGGGAAAATGTGTAAGTGAAATACAGAATGATACAAATACTTTGATCTGTAAATTTAAAAAAAATGTGAATAGTGGAGACAAACCCCTAGGGTAAATAAACATAAGCAAGTTATTGTATGAGGATCTAGGGGCTAAAAATCCCCACAGGAACCAGGTTTAGCATCCAGCATCCCAAAATAGCCTCCTAATCTTCCCTTCTCCCTATTCTTCCTGAGTCTACAAGACAACAAGAAGAAGCGAGGTAGTTTGAAAGAAGGTGACTGTTTTTCTAAATGCCTTAAACAAACCTAAGACTCTCCGAATTAATTTTTTAAGATAACTTGACAACTTGTTTTTTGCTATCAACAAGAGAATAAGCATAACAGGCAGAGATAAATTAATCAAAATGTTTCCTGAGCGTATGAACTGCTCAGGTAAAGATGGTATCTTTGTGGAATGGCTATTTATGTATTTATGTATGCTTTTCTAATGGAGTGTTAAAAGGGACTTGAAGGCAGATGTATTTTGTGTGTGTGTCTGATATAAAAAGAGCATGTGAAAACAGCTTCATTTCAAAATAGAATCATTGGTTTCCCCAAAGTCTGGAATAGCCACCCATAGAAGTGCAACACAGCAGGCTACAATGTCTGCAGTGCACTCTCTGGCCTGAGAAGAGGGTTAAACTTCTTGCTGAAAAGCATTGTGAGAATTGGCATTTTTCATCAATAGGTAGTGGCTAAAGGGAGTATGTTAGTCAGGGTTCTCCAGACACAGAATCAATAGACTCTATCCACTATCTATCGTGGATATCTATCTCTATATCTATC
>RJWT010044361.1:0-11806 GCA_004365215.1 Cuniculus paca
TAGCCATAGCTGATTTCATATCTTCAGGTTCTGAAGTCCAGTAATGCTTTTATTCTTTGATTGGTTTAAGTCTGTTTTCTACTACTTGATTGCAATATGTGAGAATATATGATCAGCTTTTTTGAAGAAAACAAAGGACATTAAGATAGCCATTGTTGATTTCTTATTGTCTGATTTAAAGGCCTGTAATGCTTTCACTCTTTTGTTTTAGCTGGTTTTATATTATTTTGTTTTTTTTTTAGTTTATTGTGTGTGAATGTATGAACAACCATTTCAAAGAAAACAACAGGCACTAGGGTAGCCATTGTTAATCTCCTATTGTTATGTTTTGAAGACCTGTATTGCTTGCATTTTTATGTTCTGATCTGCTTTGTTGTGTTTTACTCTGTTTTGTTTTTCTTCTCTTTAAAAGAAGAAAACGAATTAAAAAACATCAGTCCCCCAAAATTCAAAGACCCAATCCAAAAATAGGCATCTGAGATGAATACACAATTCTCAGCTCAATAAATACAAATAGCAAATAAATACATGAAAAAATGTTCAGCATCATTGGTCATTAGAGAAATGCATGTTAAAACAACACCAAGATTTCATCTCACTCCAGGAAGAATGGCCAGGATCAAGAAATCAACCAATCACAAATGCTGGAGAGATGGTGGGTGAAAAGGAACACTTCTGCATTTTTGGTGTGTGTAGACCAGTGCTACACTGTGGAAATAAGTGTGAAGATTCCTTTAAAAACAGGGACTGGCAGTCCCACTTGACCTAGCTCTCCCACCACTGGGCATATTCCCAGAAGAATTGAAAACATACTGCAGTGATGTATGTGCACCCATGTTTAAAGCAGTCCAAATCTTTAAACAATTCAAATGCCCATCAACTGAGGAATGAATAGAAAATATATGGTATTTTTATATAATGGAGTACTACTCAGCTGTAAAAAAGGATCACAGTGAGGCTCTTATAGGTAAATGAATGTAACTTGAGACCAAACTTAAAAGTGAAACAAATCAAACCCACATGTGTAAACACTGTATCATCTCCCTAGTGTAAGAAACTGAAAGAGTAAATAAGATCCATAATCTTCAATAAATATTGTGAAAGAGTAAGAAACTGCTCAAAGGAGAAAAATAACTCAGATAGGTAAAAGCAGAAAAGAAGGAAAGGAAAAGAAAAAAGATATAAATTTGTATGTATGCACTTAAGATAGCTAAGATGAATGCACTACTAATTCTATTAGTTCTTGGAACAAAGCAGTTAACATTCATAGGAATAGATCAATTTTGCATGTGTGTATCTGGTAATCTGAGTAAGTCTTTTGAAGATAACTGTGCAAAATAAAAGTATTTTTTAAGTTTCCACACCTTGTTTTGAAAGCCTATATTGTTATTCTTTGGGGGGTTTTGCTATTGTTTATTTGTCTCTTTTGTTTCTTGCTTTTCTTGTATTTTTCCCCTCTTTAAAATAAAATTTAAAAAAGAAAAGAGATTCATTTAGTTCAAAGTTTTGGAAGCTGATAATCCAATATAGGAGCCTCTCTGGTGAGGACTTCCTTGGCTATATTACAACATGCCAGATAGCATTGTGGTAGGAGTGTGAGGGATAGTTCACATAGTGAGACAGCAATCCAGAGAGATTCAGGAGTTACTCATACCACAGGACCAAGAATTAAGCTTTCTTGAGAAGATTTGCCCAGTGACCTTTCACTAGTCCCCATGTCTTAACCACACTATCATTTCTCAACATTACCACATTGGAGATCAATTTTCCAGCACATGAACTTTTGGGGCCCCAATTTAAACCTTGAACAAACTATATCAGATCTCAATATCAAACCAGATTTAAACTCATTACAGTTTTAATTAAAGCAAATAGGTTTAAAGTACAATGAGGTTTTCTTTACAATGGTGAGCAAAGCTATCAGCTGAAATTGGTAGGCTTTCCACTTCTTTCTATAGTTCATGGAGCATTGTCATTCTCTTGGGCTCCTCATAATAAAGATTGGTTTTTGGATGACTACTAAACACATCTCTTCCAGTTTTTGTGGATAGATCAAGGATTTGTATTCCCTAGAGCCAGAAAGACTACATGTGTGGAAGAATCCAAGGGAAAGACTGAAGTAGATTCCTCTTCTCTTTGTGATACATTCTAGAACACTTGTTTATGAAGAAAGTACAGTTCCTACATTTTTCATATAAACTCTGCATGGTTTAGAGGAAGCATCTGAATTTAAACTGTTGATCATGCAAATAATCCTAATGTATAATACTTTCCCAGGCTGGAATGTAGCTTGCCTAGTTAGAGTACTTGCCTAGCATGGATGAGGTCCTAGTGTCCACCCCAGGTGCCACAAATAAATAAAAATATGAATGAAGCCCTTTCACCCCATTTCTGGGCCTGTGGATTGACATCTCCTTTTATGATTTCCAGAAATAGAAATGGTCATGTAACTGTCCTTATCACTAGAACAAGATGACTTTTGCTACATGGAATAGCAGGAACTGACTGCCCTAGAAACACAGATTGTTTCTAACAGCCACAGTTGAACTATTGTCAGTACACACTGGATCCTGGGCACCCCGCTATGTGCATTATCACACTTAACCCCTATGATAACTCTGACTTAAAGGTTTTTCATGGACCCATTTATAGGTCAGAAAACTCAGAACTTGAATGCCTTGTCCAAGGGCATATAGCTGTGAAGTGAAAGAATAAAGATTAATACCTAGTGAGCACTTTTAACCATCTTGCTGAACTAGCTCTAAAAATAATTAATCGAAATGTAAGGGCTAGTGAACATTAGGAATTTTTATTCAATTCAAGAAATTCTACAATGACACGAAAAACTTCTGAAGTATTATGCAATGTATTTTGACATCAAAAAATAGTGCTCTTGTTTAGTAGCTACTGTTCTGAAAGCTCCATGTTCCAGTACCACACATATTCAAATACTCAAAAATGTGCATTGATGTCATGTGTCACTAAAATAAACACAAAACTTCAAAATATTGCTGTTGTTCCCACCATGGGACCTTTAGAAATCCGTTTAGAAAATATAGCAATGATGCTGGTTATAACAAGGATTCAACACAGTTGTGATTTTTTCTAGTTTTCCTTTGCCAGATGTGGAAGTGAATGTCTTAATCTGGGCAAATTTTTATAATTGCAGAAGATGACTACTGTAGCTTTTTTCAGAAACATAGGCTCATTTTTAGAAAAGGAAAAATAGAAAAGATTGCATAACAGCAATGTGGAAATTCACAAGCCAGCAGCACACATGTTCGTTGCTCATTTCTGCTATAGAAAAGAGGAATGAGTTCCAGCATAAATACTAGTTTTATTATGTTTCCAGATGAAAGATAATTTTACAGAGTTTAATCTAATTTTAAATACATTGTATGTAAAATAAATATTTCCAGAGATTTTCATCATTTGAAAGAAAAAAGCTTTTTTTTCTTCATAGAGTGTTTAATCTTCATGAAGTGTTTAATTTAAAAGGAAGGAAGAAGTAAAGGTAATTCATTGGAAAAAAGGAAATGAAAAAGAAGAAACAAGAAAGGTCCTGAGCATATTTCTCCCCATACCCTATGTAAGTGTGTGTGGATCTGGACCATCTTCTTACTCTATGATCACTACCTCCTCCTCCAAACCTTCTTTTCTTCACCATCTGCCCCAACAAAAGAATTTCCAACCTAGCTTAGGCTGTCCTTTCTCTACCCTATCTCCCTTGCAGGAACCTTTATCTCTGCGCTTTGCCAGGTTCTATTTCCATGTACATGACATGTATCAGTATCCTAGGGCTGCATATACTTACAAAAACCTAGATGGTAAACACAAGCTGATTGAGATTGTTTCTGGGGTAGCATCCCAATAAACTTAACAATAAACTTTTAATTTTTGTCAGTACACATTTGCAGTACATGAAGTTTACATTCATTTAAGGGAGTAGGTAGATGTATGAAGTTAATATATTTTGATTATTTATATTCACCTTCCCCTTTTTACCTCCCTTACTCTCATTCACCAAAGTTCTACATCCCTGTTTTCTTCTAGCAGTGTTTTATTTGCTGTTTATTGGTACTTTGAATTACTCAAAATGGGAGAAACTGTACCATATAGGAGCATAGAAAGCCCTTCCTGGACTTTGTGACAGTCCAGTGAAGTTTATATTTGTAATCTCAGGGGAAATTTATTGGGATTCCAGTAAGTTAATTCCAATCTACCACTTCCAGTGCAACACATCGTGTGAATAAAGACACTAGGGCATATTTGTAGTTGTGGGGAGTCAAGGAAGTCCTAAGTCCAGTTAAAATGATGGCTAACTGGAACAGAGCCCTCCACCCAGGGCCAAACCTGGGTTTTATTAATTCGCGAAGAGGGGAGTGGCTCAGGGATGAGTGACTGTGAGAATGGCAGGAAGTACGTGAACACTGTGAGCTGGGCTAGGTATAAGGCAAGATCATTCTCTGTAATAGAGTGAGAGAGGAAGAGAAAGACTAATCTGCATGACACAGTTTGAGGGAATATCCAATGTTTTGGGATCACTGCCTTAGCTTTGATGTGTTATCTTCATACCCTGAGACATCATAGCCTCTTTTTTCAAGGCTCAATATCAGGCAACAGTGTGGCATCGCTTGGCCTAGCTCACACATGCTACTTGGGAGCTACAGGTGGGACATCACTGACCTGGTGCATTGCTTCAGTGATTATACATCAGCACCTTGGCTAGACCCATCTGCATTGCATAAAGCCAATTGAAGGAATATAGCAAAAACTTAACCAGCTCTGCACATATCAGTACATGGAAACAGGGCCAGTTTAAGACAAATGCTTTTCTTTCCAGAAGAGTCATCCTGATGGTCCTCCACATAGGAAGAATACATTCTAAAATACAACAAACAGTAAAATATGCTAATACATAATGAGGAACACTGGTGTTCCTAATTATGATCATGTATCATATTCTATGCATAACCATCTGTGCTATATACTCATTTGACCAGGGTCACCACACACACAAGGAGTGCATTGTGCTGTGACAGGAAAGCTACAATGTCACTAGGTGATAGAAATTTTTCAGCTCCTTTATAATCTTATAGGGTCACCAATGTATATGCTATCTTTGACCAAAATGTCATTACATAGCACATCACAGTACCATAGACTAGGTGGTTTAAACCACCAAAATTTCTTTTCTCACAGTTTTGGAGGTTGAAGTCTGAGATCAGGGTACAAGAAGGTTGGACTCCTTCTGAGCCTCTATCATTGGCTTTCAAATACACACATTCTCTGTGTCCTCGCGTAGCCTTTGCTCTATGTATATATGTCCCTGGTGTCTTTTTATAAGGACTCTAGTCCTACAAAATAAGGTTCCAGTCTAACAGCTCCATTTTAATTTGCTTATTTAAAGTTCTGGGTAGTGGGGGTAATAAACAGATGTGGGTCAACAAATACAATGAATCAGTACAAAGAGCACATCTCTGTTACCCCAGCACTCTGGGAAGCTCTTTCAAGAGAATATTAAGTTTGAGCCCAGCCTCGGCAATTCTGTGACTTAATGCGACCTTGTGTCAAATAAAACATTTTTTAAAAGAATAGTGGATTGAGCTCCTTGAAAAGGCCCTGGAATTAATCCCCAATACTACAACAGTCAGCTAAAACAGATAAATCAATTAATTAAAATAAATAAAGTTTAAAAAGAGCATTACTCTTCACTTAGACAGGATAAACACATTCTGGGAACTCTTTTATACACCATAGTGGCCACAGTTACTAATAATGTATTGTATAAGTGAAAATTGATATGAAAATAGGTGATGAATGCTTTCATCACAAAAATGATAACTACATAAGATTGTGGATATGCTACTTAGCTTAATTTAATTATTTCACAATCATACATTCATCAAAACACCATAATGTACACTGGAAATGAAGATAAATTTTGTCAATTGTATCTTTTCAAATTTTTATTTAAAAAAAAGAAAGAAAAGGGTAGAAATAATACAGAATTTCAAAAAAAAAAAACAAAATAAAACAAAACAACAGCAAGAAATCAACACTAATTAATACATTCCATATTGCTATCTTAAAAGTAGTTGTTTAGGTTACAAGATCTAGGCATAAAAAAATGATCAAATAATCTAACAATGCCAGCACAAATTTTTCATTTTGATGAATTAACAGAGATCAATTGTATCTTAATGAAGCAGAAAGGAAACCCTGCTGCAAAAGATGGTTATATCCTGAAGTACTGGGAGAAGGCCTGAGCATATGAACTTGGGAGAGGTACAATTCATCCTTTAACATGCTACTGCACTGCTTGGTTAGAAATTCTATTCCAAGTTCTGGCCTCATATTTCCAATATTCACTGCAAATATTCACTTCACTTACTAAATAAATTCATTCAGTGTCTGAACAAGTGACTTTGTGAGAGCCTTTATTACAGCTCACACTGTTTTAGGTTTTGGGAGTAAGTAGTCAGTGAAAAAGCAAAACCCACTGGCTAAATTCTAGTGGCAAGAGGCAAACAAATATTGCATTTAAATTAAATATATAATTTGCTAGATGATAAAAATTGCCAATCAGGAAAGGAGAAGAGCAATATTTGAAGCAAAAATGGCAAGTATAAAAATAGCAAAAGTGGCAAGTATAAAAATAGTGATGTGAAAATATCACAGGGAAACTGAAATAAGAAAGTGAGGTCTGAATTAAGATTAAAAGAGGAACTTACTACAAAAACTCACAAGGCTTAACACAGAAAACAAGATCTAAAAAAAAAATTTGAAATCGAATATGAGAAGACAAAGAAGCAAAATGCAATCACAGATCTCCAGCCCACTCAAAACAAGTCCAGGAGACATAGACATTGAATAAGTTGGAAGACTCACACCTGAAATTTGTGAAGTGATGGAACCAAAGAAAAGAAACAAATTCATGAGGCTATAGAGGAAATCAGGTCAGAAATAATCTCT
Organism: Cuniculus paca; assembly: GCA_004365215.1. NCBI lineage: Eukaryota > Metazoa > Chordata > Mammalia > Rodentia > Cuniculidae > Cuniculus > Cuniculus paca. Next base: position 6,976 of record RJWT010044361.1, read on the forward strand.
CAGTGAAAAATCAAGTGTCAGAATTTATATAGAGATTGCTCAGCAAATCTAGACTAGAGATAGATTTTTTAAAAAGATAATGATAGGAAGAGATGAAAACCATGAATGATAAATATAAGAATGAAATACAATGCATGCAACACATTCAAAGAGATAACCAGGAAATTAAATTTTTCACTGAAAGTTGGCAAAAATGCTTGAATGAAACTGAAGACAGACTTTCAGGCCTTGAAGAAAGGATCATGGCTAGTGATTATGAAAGGAAAGATCTTTTGAAAACAACAAAAGATCAGGAAATAACAAGTCATCAACTGTAAGATGAATGCAAAGAAAATTCATATAAGATTAAGTTGTGTCAACAAAAAACCAGGAGTCAACACAAATGATATAAAAAAACTATTTGCAGAACTAATAATGGAAAATTTCCCAGACATGAGAAAAAAATCTCACAAGCCAATAACTGAGGCCTATAGAACGCCAACTAGCCATAACCAAAATAAATATACACCCAGACATATAATAATCAAGATTCCAGAAATTCAACTCAAGAACAGAACATTAAAAACTGTTAGAGAAAAGGAACAGATCAACTATAAAGGAAACCCCATAAGAATCAGAGCAGAACTCTCAAAATAAACCCTCAAGTGAAGAAGAACTTGGAGAGAAGTTTTTCACATACTGAAAGAAAACATCTTCCAAATCCTATTAATATACCCTGAAAAAACTATGTTTCAAAATTAATGGAGAAATAAGATGCTTCCATGACAAAGAACAACTGAAGAAATTTGTTATAGTTTGAGTCTGGATGCTCCCCCAAAGCCTCATAAAGTCAGAGAGGCAGGCTTCTAGAGTTTCTCAATGACTCATGGTCCAATACTGGGATTATGGGTGTGAGTGCTTATGCCCAAGTGAGTATGGCCTATATACAATATAAGGGACAGTAAGAGTCTTCTTTCCATGCTCCTCCCCTTTAGCTTTTGTTGTTGTGCTGTTTTCTGCTGTCATGAACTGTTGCCCTCTGCCATGTGCCACTCTGCCTTGGAGCCAGCTGATTATGAACTAAAACCTCCACAAACTGTGAGCTAAATAAACCTTTCCTTCCTCAACTTTAGGTGTTGGGTATTTGTCCCAGGACAGAATTTGGTACCAGTGGAGTGGGGTCATTGCTGTGACTATTCCTGGTCATGTTGCTCAAGAACCTTTTGGAATGGCTTGTGGGAAGAGTTTGGTAAGGTTCAGAGATGTCACCTGAAGAAGTAGAGCTGAAATGTCTTAGGCTGTTTTGCATGGGAGATTCTGGTAAGAGCTCAGAAGACCATAAGCCTGAATGAAATTCTGCTGGCAAAGACCAGGCTCAGGAGGTTTCTGCTGGAAAGAAGGACTGCATTGGGTGCTGGACTCCAGAGGATGTATGTTATAGCTTGGTAGAAAGTTTGCATTTTGCTCATGTCCAGAGACTTTGCCTAAAATAGAGATTAATGGTAGTGAACTAATTGATTTGGCAGAAGAAATTTCAAGGCACTTGACTGTTGAGGCAGTGGCATGGCTATTGTTGGTGGCTTTTAATCAGATTTATGTTGCAAATCAAGAGCAAAGAGCCCAACAGGATGATTTAAAACATTGTGAGTTTGGCCAGGAAGAAAACTCCAGTAAAGTTGTGGACTATAAAGACAGAGCTGAGATCTCCATTGTTGAGAAGGAACAGGTGAATATAAAAGATAGCCTTAGGGCATCACGAGCATCAGGGAGTCCCCATGCTTTACAGCCTCAAAAGTGCAAAAGTGAAAGACTTTACTTTGAGGACAAAGATGCAGAGCATCATGTTTAAAAATGGCAGCAGCAACCAAACAAATTTCCAAAATGACATCAGCCACACCAGATTCCATAATGGCAGTGACATAAAAAATTTCTTCCACACAATCAGGTTCAGAGTGCTCAGTAATCCAGGCACTTGACCCCTACAGCCAAGAGAGTGGGAAGTCTGGCTATTGTTCCAACTGACAGCAGACCTTGGCATCATCCATGTGGCACTGGTTTTAGGTGCTTGCAGAAAGCAAGAGTTCTGAGGTTAAAAAGGATTCCACTAAGATTTCAGAAGGCCTGGGAGGCAAGGCAGGGTGCACCCGAGAGGGCAGTGTGTGAAGTTGTGAGTGTGATGCCAAAGGTGCAATGGAGAACCCAAATTTTGGAAAATATAGGAGTGTGGATTTTCTAAGGAAAGCTGCAAGGAGGGAGCAAAGCTGGCCCAAGAGACAAACTGTTGGAGTTACAACCACCAGAAGTGCCACGGGGGTAGAGTAACTCAAGCTCTTTGGAGCTCACAATCAGATTGCTTTAGATGCTGAATGTGAAAATCTAGGACTTAATGTTTGACCTCCTGGATTTTGGACTTGCTTTGGTCCCAATGCTTAGTTTGTACCCTTCAGAAGGGTAACGTTTATCTTGTGCCATTGAATGCTAGAAATGTTTAACTTCTTTTCATTTGTATAGGGAGTTATAGCTAATAGTTTGCCTTAGATCTCAGAGGAGACTTGGGACTTGAACGTTTCAGCAATGCTGAAACTGTTAGGACTTATCAAAAGAAGGAAAGACTCAAGTCCATGCAATTAGGCATGAAAAGGGTAAAATTGCAAGAGACCCTGCAGAAATCCAGAAAATCATGTATACCTATTTTGAAAACTTGTATTCTAATAAGATGGAAAACACAGAAGAAATGGAAAGATTCCTAGATACATATGAATTACCAAAGCTTATCAAGAAGATATAAAAATCCTAAATAACCCAATATCAGTAAACAAAATCAAAGATGTAATTAAAAACCTATCAAAAAAGAAAAGCCCAGAACCTGTGTGTTGACTGCTGAATTCTACAAGAAATTTAGTGAAGACTTAACACCACTACTTCTCAAACTCCTTAATGAAATTGAAAAGGAAGAATACTTTCAAATTCATTTCTGGAAGCAAGCATTACTCTGATTTCAAAATCAGAGAAAGAGCCAACTAAGAAACAGAATTACAGGCCAATCTCCCTAATGAACTTTGATGCAACAATCCTCAATAAGATACTGGCAAACAGACTGTAGGAAATTGTCAAAAAGATTGTATACCCTGATCAAATGGGATTCATCCCAGAGATGCAGGGATGGTTCAACATATGTAAATCCATAAATGTAATACTGAACTAAGGACAAAAATCATATGATCATCTCAATAGATGCATAAAAAGCTTTTGAAAAAGTCCAGCACCATTCATGATAAAAAAAAAACCTACAGAAAATTGGACTAGATGGTCTTTATCTCAATTAGATAAAAATCATCTATGACAAAACAATAGCCAACATCATACTAAATGGACAAAAACTGAAAGCTTTCACTCTAAAATCAGGAATAAGACAAGGTTGTCCACTGTCTCCACTCTCATTCAACATAGTCCTGAAAACTTTAGCTGGAGCAATTAGACAAGAGAAATAAATAAAAGGAATAAAGATAGGAAAGGAAGAAGTTAAACTATCATTATTCTCAGATGGCATAGTATTATACATAGAAGACCCCAAAAATCCACCAAAAGACTTACAGATTTAACAAACCAATTCAATAACGTAGCTGGATATGGCGTCAACACTCAAAAATCAATAGCATTCCTGTACAGAAACAACAAACTCACTGAAAGAGAGATTAGGGAAACCACACCCTTCACAATAGCACCCCCCAAAAATGAAATAATATATATAACAAAGGAAGTAAAAGATCTACACATTGAAAGTTACAGTACTCTAAAAAAGAGAGATTGAGGAGGATATCAGAAAATGGAAAAATATCCCTTGCTCATAGGTAGAACCAACATTGTGAAAATAGCCATACTTCCAAAATGGTTATACAGATTTAATGCAATACCTACTAAAATACCATTAGCATAACTCACAGAACTAGAGAAAACATTCCTAAAATTCATTTGGAAGAAGAAGAAATCTAGAATACTAAAGGCAATCCTGGGCAACAAAGGTAAGACAGGCAGCATCACAATCGCTGACCTGAAATTATCCTACAATGCTTCTGTGATAAAATCAGCATGGTACTGGCAAAAGTAAACAAACAAACAAACAAACCTGAGAATCCTTGGAACAGGCAGAAAATTCAGACATACTTCAAACACACTCAGCTACCTTATCCTTGACAAAGCAGCCAAATATGTTCACTGGAAGAAAGATAGTCCCTTTGCTAAATAGCCTGGGAAAACTGGCTGTCCATATACCAAAAACTAAAAGCAGACCTAAATCTATCACCATGCACTAAAATCAAAATGGATCAAAGTTCTAAATATTAAAACAGAAACACTAAACCTACTGGAAGACAAAGTAGGAAGAAATCTTGAAGATATAGGTGTAAGTAGAGTTTGTGAACAAAACCCAAACTGCATGGGAAGTACTTCAAAGAATCAACAATTGGGATCTTATCTTATTAAAAAATTTTTGTTCATCAAAAGAAATCACCAACAGAGTGAAAAGAAAATCTACAGATTGGGGAAAAAAATTGCCAACTGCTCCTCAGACAAAGGACTTCTACCTAAAGCATATAAAGAATAAAAAATTCAAGTCTCCCATATTCAAAGACCCAATCGAAAAATGGGTACCTGAGATGAATATTCAGTTCTTAGATGAAGAAATACAAATGACAATTAAATACATGAAAAAATGTTTGACATCATTGGTCATCCAAGAAATGCAAATTAAAACAGCACTGGAGTTCCATCTCTCTCAGAAAGAATGGCCATCATCAAGAAATCAACCAACAATGAATGTTGGTAGGGCTGTGGGAAAAAGGAACCTTTCTCT
>RJWT010044362.1:0-11798 GCA_004365215.1 Cuniculus paca
CACACACACACACACAAAACCTTTGTACTCTCAATTCTAACCCAAAATAAAAATATTGACTTGTTATATTTTTAAGGCTTTATTGATAGATTTACATAATTATAGGGATTTTATTTGATATAAAAATACTATTAATTTAATGCATTCTAAAGACATTTGTAACAAATAACTGTAGTGTATGCTTTGCTAATTTCTAAATAAGTGTCTGGAAAAGTTTAAATATAAATTAGGTAGGTTAAAATTTATTCTGTCTTAAATTTTAATTCTTTTCTAATCAACCCTTCCAAGCTGATTATCATGAACTCTGTATTTACTGTTCTCTAGTTTAAGAAAAATTATAAGAAAGTTCAAAGAGGGTATCACATTATTTTTTTTTTTTTTTTTTGCGGCCCTGGGGATTGAACTCACAACCTTGCGCTTGCCAGGCAGGCTCTTAGGCCGCTGAGCTAGATCCCCGGCCCCTATCACATTATTAAGTTTTAAAATCTTGTCTCACACATCTATTTGAGGCCCAGCCATAGCACAAATGAAGATATCCATAATACAAAGATATACATAAAACTAAGTACCATTATATGTATATCATACATCATATATTTTATATAGAGGGACTCATATATGCATATACATTGGTAAGTATTAGAAAAATGTTTACAATATTCATGTTTTGGTAATTTTTAGTTTTTGGAAAACTATCACTATTCATTATATTTGGAATACACTTTTTGTCATTTCTTATTATAACCCCAATGAAGTGGCTGTAGGTAATATACAAATAAATGTTCATACAGGAGTGTTTTCCATATTTCACATCATTTTTTTCATATTTCTAAGATGTCTTTTCCATAAATAAACTTATTAATTTGTTGTCCTTAATATGACTTTTATCCTGTTCAATTATTGATTTTTTTCTAGGCCTTGTATCATTACACAGGCATGACTCTACACAATGTTAAAAGTATTATAATTTGAATAGAATAGGAAATATGCTGCATTTCATGCAAACAATGGTCTTAAAAGTCTTAATGTAATGCAACTATGTAATTTATCAAATTTTATCATAATTTTAAATGTTACCTATTAAACATTCATATTTGTAGTATCAGAGATATGGTGTAGCAAATATTTTAGTGAATATTTTACATAAAAAGTAAATATTTTAAAATGAGTTATTATATGTCATCATATCATTACTGCTTTAAACATAGTAATAATGATTCAAATATTGGTATTCTCTGGAATGGGGGTCTCAAAAATATTGTTTGTGTCACATCATTCAAAGAAGACCTTACTTGATTCAGAATCCTAGATCTTAACCAGGATTCTAATTTTTTTTTTATCTTTCAAGATTTTCAAATAACTAACCAATTGAACTCCTGTTTTTTTTTTCCTGTTTTCTAAATTTGTATCTAGAAAACTATTTCAAATCATAGTTTATTTCAGAACATAAAATGCACTGAATTTCAGTTTTGATTTCTACTTCTACCTACTGAAATTGCAGTAAAATATTAAATCAAAAGTTGATTCAGGTTAGAAATTCAGCATACCATAAGTGAGCTTTGTTCACTTATAAAAGAAAATACAGAGGTAATCAACTTATGAATTTTTCACTCATCATACACACAGATACATATTTTTAAAGGCTTGTGGATTTCTTCATATTGCTAAATTTTAAATAATTCATGAAAAAAGATCCTATTATTGATGTGTTTTTAATTCTTCCATTCATCACAACATACTTAATTTTATCTTGTACTGCTTTTTGTCTGGTCAAATAGATTATTTTATAATCTAAGAAATCCAAAGTTTATGAGTATATATTAAAGGAACAATTCTATTACCCAATATTTCATGAAAAAAAACTATGTTTTTATTCCCTCAGTACATTAATAATACAAGTTTAACTTAAGCTGTGGTTCAAAATTGTCTAGCGTGCTGGTGGGAGTGCAGCACAAGAATTCTATTTGGAGACAGAGGAAACTCCTAGGACAGAATTTGTCTTAAAAGATAAGGAAGCCAGACACAACGAACTTGACCTACCTAGTCCTTTCCATTAGAGAAAAAGGTCATCAATTCTGTCTGCTGATTCTTCTCCAGGCTTTGGGGGAAATTTAACCACATTTAGAAAGAACTATTTCTCTGAGACCATTGTAAGATTTTGAGGAAGAAGCAGTGATACTTTAGTGTGTTTTAAGTCAGAATAGATAGTTTATTCTGTCAAAAGCGGATGAGATTTCTAAAGTGATAAACATTGAAGAGTATCCTTTGAATTTAGATACCAGAGACTATTTTTGACCCTGGTACAAAGCCCTTTTGAATAGAGTCAGTATATACAGAAAATGAATGGTGACAACTCTTTCTACACAAACATAAATAGGATTACATCCTCCTATATGCTCAACTGGTATATTGAGGAAAGAGGAGAGTCTACTTTGCTCAACATCTGCCTTTTTGCTTTAACTATGATATAATATTGAGCCTTGTTGTGTGACTAAATAATTAAACAGGGGAAAGAAAGATGTCAAGTTTTTGGAGAAAAGCAGTTAAGAGACTTGATGAAGTGAAAAGAAGAAATATAAAGATGAAATCCATAGCAGAAGTAGTGAAGGTCATAAGCAGCTCTCCTTCAATTATAATAGAAATTTAAAAAATTGATGATTACAGATCCAGAGACTCATAGATTTAGCCATGGTGATTTGAGGCTACCTCTACCTTATGACCTCAAGGTATACTGTAAAGTAAGAAGTGAGTACATTTCTCAGAATTATAGTGTAGCAGTAAAGAAGAAAGCAGGGTAAGGTTCAGAAAGTTGAAAAACTAATCAATGAGTGTAGGGATGTATTTTACGAATAGGGCTGCTGTAGTATCGTCCACCTCATGTACACTTCAGCACTGTGGCGTCGTTAATTTCTAAGCAAGGATTAACGTCTGCACCACAGTCTTCCTGAGTCTAAGCGGTTCCACTGACTACTTTCACCTCCTAAGAGACAGTCAGGTCCAGATGTAACTTTTAATTGGATCTTCACCTTCTTCTTCTTGGAAACCATGTCCTTTAAAAAGTATCTTTGTCCTGAACTCATTGTGTTTAAGATGCCAAATCCTTGAGAGTAGATTTGGGGAATCAAATACCATACACAGACACAAAGAAGCACCAAGGCACCAAGCCACCAAGCCAGAAAGCCACCTTGAATATCTAAAATACCCAAAACTTTGGATGACTTCAGCCACTTATGCTGTCTCTCAGCAAAAAATACATTTAGTCACCTGAACAGATCCAACACAGAGATCCCACTGATTATGAATCATTTATTCAATCCACTAAGTTTTGACGCAATTTTTACACAACAATAAATACATAGCAATAATGTTTCCTATGTTGTTTTGGAGAGTGGTAGAGTAAGCTACCAAAATAAATATAATAGGATATATGAAGTACTGTAGAATCTCTAAATCAGATTTACTTTATGTTGGTAAATTCTCTCTGTACCTGAGGAAATCCACTGAGCATTAGTCATCAGCTGAGAGTGAGCACTGAGAAAAAAGTAAACTACTTGGCTTCACCTGAGATAAATGTTTGGTCTAGCCAGGTGCAAGAAAAGTGGAAATGAAGCTAGAGAGGAAAAGACGATGATCAAGATATATTTAAATAACTATTTCAACTTAACCTGAATGTTTCATTGTCTTCATTTTTGAAATCCTTTTTTACTCAAACTGTGTTCTGGGGAATGGAGTCCCTAATGCGTTCACCATCCTCATCCTCATCCTTATTCAAAAGCATGCTCATTCCTGGAGTCTAATCACAGTTTCTCTCCATCAAAATAATGGGCACAAATCACTACACATTTTTTTCTTTCACCTGCTCCAGCTGAGTTCTAATCTTTCTCAAATATTGGCATTAATTGTAGATCATCATTCTGGGAAAGATATGTGCTTTGCAACTACATGATTGGCACTGAATTTTCTTTTTGTTCTTTCTCAACTTGATACTTATGCTTTAAAATCTATGAAATTTTATTAAATGTTGAAATAGTAGGCAGGTTCCCCTTTACAACATTTTGCCCCCAAATAGAATTGTTTTCCAAATGTTATTTTTTTTAAAGAAATCCATCCTATATTGTGTTATTTCTGATTATACCTGAAGACTTTGTCAGAGATTAGAAAAACTATCTAGAATAGGAAATGAACTTCCTTTAGGAATCTTTAAAACAATCTTAAGTAAATGAAAGTCTTAAATCTTAAACCTACAATGATGTCACCCTACCTTTCACCTTTTTTTCTGAACTGTGTATCAGTTTCAATTGGCAAGAACAGAAAGAGAACTTTACGTCCTAATAATTGATTTGCTATGCTTTCTACTTTGCTGCCTGCCAGAGAATACTGCTAATCTTTTTTTTTTAAATTCCATTGGAAAATGAAATAGAATGAGACCCATGCTTGTTAATTGTGCCAAAGGAGAATGATGGGAGCAAGTGACAAAAGTAAAATTTAAGTGTTCTTTATAGTTTTATTTCCTGAGAAAGATATTTTCCTTAGAAAATATCATAATCTCATAAGAAAACTTTATTTTGAATTCATATTTTAAATGAATTAAATTATAATTGATTGTGTATGCATATTCCCTGTGCTTTTTCGTAATGCACAGAAGTAAATACTTGATAGAAATGTTTTGAAAGTGTCCATGCAAAGAAATATGTGTCACAATACGCTATCATTCCCTGGATAATGAACATGTGAGCCCACTTTTTCTATTGAATTATACAATTTAACACATAAATGTTTATTCAGCCACTCTGTTAAGTAGTGCAGTCATGTCTGAGAAAGAATAAAAAGGACACAGTTTGTCTTCTGAAGTAAGCTAACTAGCAGAATTTATTCCCACTATTAACATAGTCACAACAGATTTTCATGTTAACTTTTATTTGTATAATTGGGGGTTGGACAAGTCCATGTTTTATACTCTTTTCTTTTACAAGTGCTATTTTCCATTATCTGGAATTGTGTGATCTTCTTTACTAAGACAATACCATATATTATTACTCTGTGATTTTAATACTAACAGTTCTTCAACCTGTAAACCTTGCATCCACAGATGTAAAACAAGAGCCACATACAATACAATCTGTTAGGGTAAACCTAGAGATTCATAACTTTCTACTTCTCTTTTGGGTTAATCATCCAGATTTAAAACACTGAAAAAAATGGCTGGACATACACGTTGATACAGTTGATCTTAATTTTCAAAGTTAGCACAGCGCTTTTTGTGTCTCTTTGCAGGTTTGCAAGCTATGGCATGAAATACATTCATGATAGTATTTCCAAATTAAAGTTCAGCTTATAATATTAGTACTTAATGTAATTAACCTGATGTATGAATATCCTTTACTGATGTTAGGTTAATAGTTTTCTAAAATAGCAGAAAACATAATTAAAATATTATATCAGTATTCATTGTTTATCTTATACAACTGCCATCTCAAGACAAAAATAGCAACACTACTACTATATTAATGTTTTTAAAATTGTTTCTTTTTCAGAGAATACATATCTATTTTTACCCCACTATAGATTTTCAAACTACCTCTTACATCTACTTCACATAGTTTGAATTTATGCTAATATTAGCAGCTTCCATGTTTTGTACATGGCGCATTTTATGTTTTATTGTATTATTTGAAAATTCTGATTTGTTTTGTTTTGTTTTGTTTTGTTTTGTTTTATAATCTGCTGTACTGGGAGCTAAACACAGGACCTTCACAATGAGATACATCCCTAGCCTATTTATTTATGCATATTTATTTGCTTGTTTGTTTCCTTAATTCCCACAAGATCTGGCTAAGTCAGTGAGTTACTCAGGCTCACACTAAACTGGAGATTTTCCTGCATCAGTCTCCTAGTGTGCTAATAGGCATGTGCCACCACAACCAGGCTAAATTTAATCTTAATATTTATATGTGAAATTTATGTGGAATTAAATTTTTTAAAGAAAAATTTATTTAAGGAAACTCATATTTTAAAAATCCAAGTCTTTTCTGTAAACTTTCTACCATTATAATTATACCTTTTCAATTAGTTGTTTATTAGTTAGCTTTTTCAATTAGCTGTTCATTCCATTCTAAACAAATATTTTTGTTATTAGTTATCTTTCTCACATAAGTTTCACCATACTCTACAGGACTTCATAATACTATGAAGACATGAAATGTAAATATTTTAAAATAAATATTTTCATAAAAATAACACTTTATAGAGTGAAAGAAATATGATACTTTTTTACCTTATTTTGCTAATAAAGGTTGTCTGTGGTAGCACCTTTACAGGAAAAAACTAAGAACAAGTTACTTTATCAACATGAAAGTAAAGCATTCATAGTCTCTTTACATTTTACACATTTTTTGTTTTGTTAGACTTTTAAACCAAGCACAATTTCTCCTGCAAGGGAAGAGCGCATAGATCTCTTAAACTTCGTGGTCTCTTAGAGTTGAAAAAAATGGCACTAGTTCAGTCACATTTTGGAAATTATGGTGTAATGTCTATAAATTGATTATTTCCTCTGTTTTTAATAATATATACCTCTCTAGGGCCTGGAGATATAGCTCAGTTTTAAAGTTCTTGCAAGGTGAAGCCAAGGTTGGACTCAACATTGCCTATGTATGCACCCATATATGTATATCTATCTATCTATAGATATGTCCACCTACCTGTCTATAGCTATACATGTATGCACATACATATAATCTATCAATGTCTTCCATCTATCTATCTATCCTCTATGTATGATCCATAGCTCTCTTGGTAAGTAATAATGTCATACTAAGCAAGCTGTACCTATTTTATCTAAGTATCTCATAGTCAAGAAAGCATTCTATGTTAAAATTATATTTATTAATATATCTTGTTTAATGGCTCATGAATCCGACTGAGAAGATTTTGCTTTAAGTAATGTAAACCGATTCAGACTCCTTGCTAAATAGTGATTTTGAATTGCTCCATTTGTGGTTAATTACCAAAAAACCAGTTTTAATCTTTTCCATTTGTCTTCTCTTCTAAATTTAGAAAAGAGAAAAGATGTTGATGGCTGAGGTAGAGTGTGATTTGCTCCAATCAGGAGATTTTTGTCAGGTGTTTATACTTGCCCTTTCCAATGAAAGTTTACGTGCCTGTTATGCCTGAAAACAAACTTAGTAGACATTATAACTGTCACATTGCCTTGAATATACAGCTGGGAATTTTAAATGTGTTTATATATATCCAGAAAAGGATATATATATATATATATATATATATATATATATGTATTTTATAAAACTGTAATTCCTTTAGAAAGTCATTATGAAAAGGTTAGATGTACACTGATCTTTTCCATATACGCAACACACAGGAACGCTTTGTCAATTATGTAACATATTATAAAATAAGCACATAAGAAAACAGCTATCTCTTCATCTTTATCTTATTATATTTAGTCCTCAAAAATGTGAAAATAAACAGTAAAAAGTGAAGCAAAAATGTTAGCAAGCAGCTTGTGGTGCATGCATGAAACAGCAGATGTGAAAGGACACTAAAAGTAGAAGGAATGCTCTGATAAAGAGAGAGAAGGTATAAAAAATTCATCATTCCTGCAAGTTTAGGTAATATTGACCTTGAATGGACATCGTGGCATCCAGTAACACACACACATTATACACACTGCATTTAATTGACCATTTTCACATAGCATCTGCACGTTTAATAGGGACCAAAGGATCCTAGAAATACTGCTGTTGCGCTGCTTCTGCTGCTGCTGAATCGTGGTTCGTAATATGCCTGCAAACTTCTATTGCTTTTGAAATGCGTTGCTTCATGGCCAGAATAAACCGAAAGCTAGTTTTAACTAGTTGATTTTTGAAAATTCAATCAAGCACATGATGTTCAAGGCTATTGAGAGCCAGGTACAAAGAAAAGCAATGATTAGCTGAAATTATGTAGATGGAGTAAGCAGTTGAGTGTTGGACAGAATCTCTGTATCTGAATGGATTACAGGGAACATTTTCCTAGTCTGCCACATTATAATTTTTAAATTATATGTGACCATTTTCTCCCATTACCATGGGCAGTTCAGAGTTGCATCTAATTCATATCATTTTACAGAACCCAGAAAGGGATTAATGATTTTATGGTTTGGAAGGAAAAAAAAAATCTCAAGGTTTGAAGATAGTCGTAATGAAAGAGATCCATTGAAATTGGGATAAAATGCATGAGACCAGCATTTTATTCCTTTCCAGTTTCCACTCTTACTTTACCCTTCTGGCAATTAAGCATCTTTTCATTCAGTTCTTATAGATATTGAATTCGAAATATTATAGAAATCACTTCTCATTGAAAATGCAACACTTCCACTTTGGAATAAGAGATTAAGCTCATAAAAAATGAGACTATTTGAATTCCCCATTTCTGGATATTATATTTCATTATCTGGCAGCTATACATACAAAGAAGGATGACAGATTGTTTTTTCTACATTCATAATGTTTAATGATCCCTTCAAGAGTGTTCATTTACCTTTGAGATGTGGAGATGTCGATTCTTCATGGATGGATCATTATTTAAATTTGCAAATTGTGTACTAGTCCTCTACTCCAAGTCTTGATGTGGGTCATCCCTACTTTTCGTAGTCATTATTTCCACTTGTGTGATAAGTGAGCCAATAACTGTTTTGAAAACCCTTATTCTGCCTCACTTACAGAACAGAAATACGTTGGGAATTTTCTTCACTGTTTTGCCTCCCCCAACCCCAGATATTGCTACAAAAATACTTTAGAGATTCATGAAGTTCATTGATGGCACAACTGCACCTTATTATTTGGAAGTTCCAAGATCAGTAGAAAACTAAGCTCTGGTCAAGTTATGTTATAAAAGCTTTATTTGCAAAGGCCATTTTAAATGCTTGCATAAAATGTCACTCTAATAACTTTTAAACTAACAATGGTATAACAAGGACAAATATTATTATATCACTGGATATAAAACAATTGAGATCTAAAAGGATACTGTAGATCATGCTTAAGAAGCAGCAACTAAATAGAAAAAAATAATTTTAACCTGTGTGCTGTAGCTCCAATTCCAAATTTCTGTGAATCAGAGCTATTTGTATGACATTCGATGTTCAATCTCCATGAAATATTGAATGACTTATAAGATATATAGACCCATGATTCTCCATTTCTCTTTTACTTTCTAGTTTTGAACAATTTGAGATTAGAATCAGGTCACTTTTGTCATATTTATTTAATTTTTCCCCTCAGGCGCATTACTTCTCTAGTATTATTTTAAAGAAAAAAATATTATGACACTTGGTAAAGATGGTAAGGAAAATTTTATTCACAGCATGACTGCAAAGAAATTTTTCAGGAAGGTAGTGTGACTGAGCTCAGCTTTGAATATAGCAGAATGAGTGGGAATCTGTGGATGAGGAGTAGGGAGGAATTAGAAAATAAAAATTTACTAAGAGGAAATCTCAAGGGTGACATTTTTTTCTAGGTAAATAAACTGAACAGGATTCTTGCCGAAGGTAGGTCAGGATGATAAGTTATAACCTGGGGGATGATGAATGGTGAAAAAATTTGATCAGATATTGAAAATGATCAGATGTCAAGAGTAGTAGTTCTCATTAAACTGACAACAAGGTATAAATTATAACTGGGAAAGTAAGGAAAAAGCCTAATGATGGAGACTAGTTTAAAAAGAACTCAAACTCTGTCTAGAGTTTTGACAGACTGTCTAGAGACCAAGGAGATGTTCTTTGTTGATATCTGCAGCAGCATTTAAGTTCATTAAAAAAGGTATTAAGATGTGTTATGCAGGTACACCAACTCCACACAAGAAAATGTTATCACTGTACTGCAAACATGTTCTAATAAAAAGTAAAAATTGAAAAAAATCTGTATCTTAGTTCTCTATATCTCTTTATATTTTTCTGTCTTGTGTTTCCAACTTTTTCAAGTATGCCCTTATTGATAATCCATTAAAGTCCTAAAATTCATTCTTAACTTTTGCTTTTCTTCTGAACCATCCTAAAATCTCCAGTACTTCCACTATTGTCATCAAACCTCTGTGTTTGTCATTTATGCTGAATACCCTAAATTCACCAGATTTGGGTTACATTGCTGAAACCTATCTACCAGTTTCTCTCTACCATCATTATGATTTCAATACTTGGGAAAGCTGCAAAATATAAAATACAAACATACCGGAGAGTCATTGAAATACAGAAATTACCAGGAAATATACAGAATAATTTAAATTCTTTCAGGCAAAATTTATGCCAAAATAAGTCTTGAAAAATGTCTTGTGCTATAAAATGTAAAATGTGAAAAAAATCTGTCATTGTTCAACTGAACATATGACATGCAGCTGTTCCAACTATACTTGGGAAGATACTTACCTCTTGTGTCCCTTCTGTAGTTCCTCCAGATTCTTCACATGATTCCAGCAGTTATGACTCCACATCAATGATACATGAACTCTTACGAATTTATCAAAGTAGTTAATTTTTAATAAAGAACAAGGAGAAAATAAAGGAATTTTAGATGCTACAGAACATTGCACATTGACACTTTTACATTTTCATGACTGATTATGTGGATTTTACTTTATTTTAAAGAGAATAAAACAAAACAAAAAAGCAAAACAGAACAGAACAGAGTTAAACACAACAAAGCATTTCAGAACAGAACACTGCAAGCAATATAGGTCTTCAAAACATAACGATAGGAGATTAACAATGGTTACCCTAGCGTCTCTTGTTTTCTTCAAAATGGTTGTTCATGCATTCACACACAATAAACTCAAACAAAACAAAATAATATAAAACCAGATAAAACAAAAGAGCGAAAGCATTATAGGCCTTCAAATCAGACAATAAGAAATCAACAATGGCTATCTTAAAGTCCTTTGTTTTCTTCAAAAAAGCTGTTCATATCTTCTCACATATTGCAATCAAATAGTAGAAAACAGACTTAAACTAATCAAATCAAAGAATAAAAGCATTATTGGACTTCAGAACCTTTTCCCCATATTTATTGGGGATTTTGTATCTTATTGAATCTTTCAGTTTCTTACACTAGGGAGATGATGTGGCGTTTACACATGTGAGTTTGATTTATTTCACTTATTATGTGGATTTTAATATTTTTATTCAAATTATTTGTTGTGGTCACCATATTCATCTCTCTGATTTTGAAACCAACCTTAAATAATTTGTACTTATCACCAGTCACTGATCTTGCCCTTTTGCTGTCTCTTGTATAACTGTTACATCAAATTTGCTGAGCTCTTCAGAGAGAACATTTCCTAATATCATGCTGCATACATTCTTATTTTTTTATTAAATTACCATTTTCTTAATATAACATTCTTTAACTTCACTTTGCTTTTTACTATATATTTATTCTTTCAATCAGAACTTCTTGAATCTATGATTGACAAATGAAAACTCTATGTGTTGCTCAGTCCTTCCAGTAGGGACACAAATTTCTTTTGTGTCTCTTCATCTCTTAAAGTAGCTCTAATTTAGTTTTTCTGTTTTACTATTTAGATCCTTGATCCACTTTGACTTTAGTTTAGTGCATGGTAACAGACATGGGTCTAGTTTTAATCTTCAGCATGTAGAGACCCAGTTTTTCCATCACCATTTATTAAAAGGAACTATTTTTCTTCCAGTGAACATGTCTGACCCCTTTGTCAAAGATAAAGTAGCTGAATGTGTTGGCAGTTGTGTCCGCATCTTCTCTTCTGTTCCACTGGTCCTCAGGTCTGTTTTT
>RJWT010044363.1:0-11800 GCA_004365215.1 Cuniculus paca
CAAAATGATTTGAAGTTTCACTTGTAAGCTTTCAGATTCCAGTTCCATATGAATGAATTGAATTCTGATTCTTTTCAAGTGACCAAATGCTTCTTTTGATGATGGTACTAATGTAGCAATCTGTGTGAGGGTTGTGGCTTCATCTCACTTGCATCTTGCTGAACGAGGACAGGAAGTGGGTAAATCTCTCCCAGCTGCTTCCCCCGCGCATCTTATCCGTGTGCTGACAGAGAGAGTTTGGCTGGTGTAATTAGCCTCATTTGACACAGAGATGATTTAGATGCGCTTTCTTTTAATGATGTTCCACGATTGCCGCCTCAGCAGCTTCTCACATCAGAATCCAGCTAGGACAGCAAAAGAAAGTAGCCAGCTCTGAGATGATCAATAGCATCAGAGAGCCAGAGAGGGTGTCTGTGGGTCATCTGGCTTTGTATGAGAGTCTCTGGAAGAAGTTATAAAATGCACTAACTAGGCCATGGACATAGTTAGTGGCACAGCACCTGCCTGGCAAGCGTGAGGTCCTGAGTTTGATTTCTGGTACAAAAAAAAAAAAAATACACGGACTCCCTCAACCCTGGTCAGAAGCTACTGAGTCAAAATTGTCAAGTTTGGGTCCAGGAACCTGTATTTTTTAAAAAGCTATCCAGGTAATACTGATGTTTAGTGTGACTCAAAGAGCCACTGCAAGCCACTCATTTTACAGGTTCAGCTCAGCTTAAGAAAGTTTGCATTCCTGTATTCAACAGGGTTTGCTGAGGGCTTGCTCTGAACCCGGCACTAAGAATGTAAGAGGAATGGAAACAAAGTCACACTTGATGACAGGGACAAATAAGTCAATAGTTTCAAAGTTGCATCAAATGCTAACAAAGAGAAGTACTGTGTGTTAGACAATAATAGGGGAGAAATGTGGCACCTTGGAAGGGAAGGCCTCTAACAAATAAGCCCACCCATGTGGAAAGCAGAGGGACCAGCAAGCATAACATCCTTTAGGCTGGAAAAGTCTTGGCATGTTCTAGGAGGGGACCTAAGGTTCCCAGGATCAGACTATTTTGTCCCACAAAGAGAAAAAGAGGGCAGGAGGCGGCAGAGGTGGGACCAGTTAGGGTCTTTCTGGCTTCACAGCAGAGCATGAGGTGATTTACGTTTGTGAAAGGTCACTAAGGCTGTTGACTGAAAAGCAGATCGGAAGAGGTAGGGAACAGGAAAGAATAAACCTAGGAGATAAGTGAAGATCTGAGTCTTGTGACAGCCCTCAACAACTAAGGAAGTTAGTGGGATGTGGTGGCAGGCACCTGTAATCCCAGCACTCTGGGAGGCTGAGGCGGGAGAGTCATTAAGTGTGAGCCTAACCCAGGGAAGTTAGCAACTTAGTGAGACCCTGTCTCAAAACTAAAAATTGAAAAAAAGGCTAGGGGTGTGGGTCTGTACAAAGGTCCCAGGATCAAGCCCCAGTGTTGGGGGGCGGGGTTGGCAGGGGAACTCAAGGAAGTGAGAAGCTAGTTCAGTGTCTGGATCATCTCAGAGGTCTCAGGCATTTTGCTGTGTCAGGCTTGAAGAAAGCTTAAAAATATGCAGTTAAAGTCCCAGGGTTTTTTTCTGGAGCTGTGATTGCAGTGTTTTGCCATGTTCCTCCTCCCAGCAACGAGTACAATACATCAAGTTTAATGATTAAGAGAGTGAAGAAAGAGAGAAAACACAAAAATATCTAAAAAAAATTAGGCTAAAAAAAATTTCTAGATAGTCTTTATAACAGAAATTCTAATAAATATTTGTAAATAAACTAGAAAAAAGTTTCATACTTGGTGATTTACCTCTGGTGAGAGATTAATGTTAATTAGTTAATATTAATAACATACATTTGTGTAGAAAAGTACCTACTTGAAAATGCATTAAACATGCTGGTAGGATAGAGAGAAAATGGATGCTGTCGGTTGAAAGAATGATGAGGAAGCAGGAAGCTAGAGGATAGATTTGACACGTGACACTTTTGTATTATCCTTTTGTATTATGAAAAAACAATGGCTGTCTTTTCCGTAATGTCAGCCTGCAGATTTCCTTTTTTGTTTTCGGTTTACTGAGACATGGTCTTATTGTGTAGCCCAGGCTGGCCTGGAATTTGAGGTGATCTACTGCCTCAGCCTCCTAAGTGTTGGTATTACAGGCATGCGCCACCATGCTCAGCTCACAGAGTATTTAGTGATGGTAGAATTTTTCCCAGATAATTTCTAAATTGTTTTTTTTTTATTTTAACAATAGTAAAACCCAACAAAACAAAACAGAATAAATCCAATCAAAACACAGCAGTGAAATTGCTACAGAATACCAAAGGAGGGTAATGGGAAAACAACAATGGCTACTGTAGTATATCTTGTTATCTTCACAGTAGTTTTTCATTCCATCAGTTATAGCAAAATCAGACCAAAACAAAACAGAATAAAACCAATCAAAACAGAATATTGAGTAAAGCCAAAAAAACATTTAGTAAGAATAAAACAAAACAGTGAGCACATTATTGGACTTCAAAAACAAGACCAAAAAAATCCGCCATATTTGCCGTATTGCATACTGTCATCCTCCTTATACATGCTCAGACTGCCAGTCCCATGCCTGTAAATTTGACCTAATAATACAATAATAATACAAGGTACTTTTTGTACCTCAGGTGCTATCAGCTCAGGCTGACCTCCAAACCAGCTGATGGCTTATGGGGTGAGAGGGTCTGGTGATTTTCAGCCTGCATGCTGGTAGGCTTACAGGAGGTACTAACTTTTCTCTTCCTGGGTCCCTCATGGTCTGCGCAGCTCACCAGAAAGGCTGCTAGTTGGATCCTTGATTGGCTCCTCCCAGTCCCAACATGGCCAATCTTGGGGGTTGCTGACTTTTCCTTGTCTTCCTGGGTCCAGCATGATCTGTGTGGCTTACCAGAAAGTCTGGCTAGTTGGATCCTTGATCCAATTTCTAAATTGTTTAACTATAGATCTATCCAAATAGTTATATAAAAAAGTAGAGATTCAAGACATGTGAAATCTGCTTTATTTGGTCCTCATCTCTGAGAATCCAAAATAATTGAAAATCTGCTTCATTAGGTTTTCATCTTGAAAACTGAAAGTCAATAAAACAAAACTTCTTCAAAGACAAGACTTAGTGCTCAGTATGGTGGCATACCCTTGTAATCTCTACACTTTGGGAGGCTGAGGCAGGAGGACTGCAATTTTGTGCCCCGCCTAGGCGACTGAGATGTAAGACTGTCTCAAAATAAAAATCAAAGAGACGTTGGGGAGGTAGCTCAGCTCAGTGTGAAGGCCCTAGATTTAATCTCAGGACTACAAAAAAAAAAAAAAAGACTTGGGAGTTGAAGAATCTGTATACATATCTTACTTTCGCCACTGACTGGGAAACCTGGGAAGGTAATTGTCCTCTCTATATCCAGTGAAGAACAGGAAAACAATTTCATTTAGTGATTAAACACAGAGGCTCAGGATTCAGGATGTCTGGCTTTAAATACCAATGCTACTTACACTCAGTCATTTGGAGCAAGTCAACTCTTTCCTGAGTTACTAATCTATAAAAATGAAATAAGAAACACACCTACCTTTACAGAAGTTTGAAAAACACTAAATGGCATAATCCCTGGTAAATTTAAGAAACATTAGCTGTCATATACATTTGTAAACAATGTCATTTTCTTCTACCTAGAAAACACCTGAAATCTAAAAAATGTTTGTTCAGGACTGAAAAGCAAATATATTTTCTGTTTTATTCTTTTGGAAACAGCACATATAATGCAAACACCAGAAAAAAGTATGAAGCTTGACACAATTATGAGAAGTCCTGATGGTAAAAGGAACTTGGCTTTCTTGGATCCATGTATTTTTCCATCCTACATTCATGCAAGATGTGAAGATGGTTGATAAGCCATTCCATCTCTTTCTTAAGCTCCAGCCCCTGGTTATAAATGGATACAGCTTCTAGAATGGTTTCCAAATGGCACTAAATAAATCAGTTCTGTTCTGTTTGTGGCATGCTATTCTCTTGTGCAATTCCATCTGGATCACCAAGGCTCTGCCCACTGGCTGCGAACTGCCTGAAGATTTCTTGAGTGTGATATAAATGCCGGCTCTCTCCTCAAATTTCCCTGACCCACGGCTGCAGGGCCTCAGGATGAGCCCTTCAACTTAGGAGGCAAGTGCTTCTCTAAAGCCAAAATATCCAGCCTGCTTACTTTCTCCTGATTCCAGAGTAGGCTGAGTTACAAGAGGATACATATTTATTATTTTATTTATTGTATTACAAACCATCTCAAAATTCTTAAAGTGATTGAATTTCAAAGGTAAATTAATTTTATATATTTCTGAAGAGTGTGGTATTACAGTACTACTAAGATAGCTACTTTATTTAATCTAGTACTCTTGCTATTACCATAACTGCTAATCCTGCCACCAGCACCACCCATACTACTGATACAGTTGGCATACTTTTGCTTCCACAACTACCGCCACTGTCGATGCTATTATTATGACAGTCCTGTTGCTGCTTCTATTGCTATTATTTATTTATGGGTATTTATTTTTGTAACACTAGAGCTTGAACCCAGGGCCCTTGCACTGATCTACATCTCTAGCCCTTTTTGTGCTTTATTTTGAGACAGGGTTTCCCTAAGATGACCAGGCTGGGCTAGAAGTTGTGATCCTCCTGCCTCAGCCTCCCAGAGTGCTAGGATTATAGGTATGTACCAGGCTTCCTGCTATCAATTTTGCAGCTGTACTATTAACCTTTATTGAGTACTTAATATTTCTAAGCAAGTAAGAATATATATATTCATATTATATATATATATCTCCATATCAGTTTCTCCACACAACTTGAAAAGATGCAAACTTTTGTTGTCCTTTTATGGATATGGAAAATCAGCATAGCCATTTGAACTGAAGACCGCCACTAAGGTCAAGGCTCTTAACCATTACTCTCTGCTGTTTCCTATCTGTCCAGCAGAAATGGTTTTCCACATACCTAAAAGGCTACAAAGCACCAAAAGTGCTGGCTCTGCTTATTGGTACAAATAAAAATGGTGAAAAATGGCAAAATCTGCATGATACAATCATCAACAGTAATGCTGCCATCATTAAACACCTGTCAAGAATATTGAAAGAGTGGCTGCAAAATGTGATTCTTTGATCAAATTAGTCTAGAGAATGTGGAGTTAAAGAGATTTTTCAATCAAAAGGCTCAAATATGCCAATGAGAATTGTAAATTTCTAAGAGAAAACTAGACCTTTTTGAGTGATCGTACTTCAAAAACATTTTGTAAATGCTGATCTAAGTCAGTCAAATAAAACAAGGTGAACAATCTACATTAAGTACTTGTATAGAAAATAAGACTGAAGCCAAGCATGGTGGCGCATGCCTATAATGCCAGCACACCAGAAGGCCAAGGCAAGAGAATAGTAAGTTGAGGACAGCTTAGGCAATTTAGTTAGTGACTTAACAAGACTCTGTTTTAAAAGAAAACTTGTTAAAAGTGGAAGGATTGGGAATGCAGCTCAGTGCAAAGCCTTGGGGTGAATCTCCAGTACCACAAACAAGCAAATGAAAGAAAGAAATACCGTATTCTAAAATGTTAAAAACTCTAGACCAAAGAATTAGAATTTTTTTTTTCATTTTTTAAACCCAGGTCTTTATTTTTTATTTTTTTCTTCTCTTTTGGTATTTCCAGAACAGTAAATTCAACGTTGTTTACATTTTAATATACAGAAAATAACCCCAAATGATCTTTAAGTCAGTTTTAGGAAAATTGCCTTTCTTTTCTTACTTAGGTTGTACGCAATCCTGATTAGATATTCAAAACAAAATAACCCTTAAATCTTCAGCATTGTTTAAAACAACTCTGTTTTATTCTTCTTGCAGAGAGACAAAATACCTAACACACAAAGTCAGAGGAAAGGTTCATTTTGGTTCACAGTTTGTAGAGTTTTCAGTTCATAGTAGGCTGGTTCCAAGGTGGGATGGCAGGGCAGAGGGCCATTGCAGAGGAGAAATAGTCTATGGCATGGTAGGCAGGAAGCAGGAAGCAGTCAGCCTGCCTTCTTTTCTGTCTCTTTTTATTACATTCAGGCTACAAGCCTATTGGTTGGTGCCACCCACACCACAGTGGACCTTCCATCATCCACACCTAGAACTATGCTAAACCGATTTAGTTATCACACACCTTTAATCCCAGTATTACACACCCTAGATCCAGCCACCTCCAAAAAGTCCCACCTAGAAGCACATGAGGCTTTGGGGGGACATCTAGATACAAACCATAACAAACCCATAACATTTTTTGTGACATTTGTGAATACAGCAGGTAAATGTCTAATCTTTCTTGTTTAAGACCTCAAGGATACGACACACAAGAATTTCTCAGCTACTATGACAGAAATTTACCCTGTCAAAGGCAGAGATCCTAAAATATCTAAAAACATTATAAAAATGTTTAGCAAGTCTCTTCTCACAAGGTGTCCCCAGAACATTTCATCACAAATCAATCTTTTCAATCAAGCTGTGAAATTAAAAGGGACTCATATTTTACTGAGTGGTTGCACAACACAGAATGGGCGTAATCACATTGAACTGCACACTCGAAGGTAATCTGCCAAATTTTATGATGTATGTATTTTCTCCATTAAACAATAAGCAAGGGCATGCTTCTAACTTCTGCAGTGGTGGTTGGCTGCACCTCAGGATTGTCTCAGTAGCCTAAAGGTAATAAAATATATTTAAGATGACACACAGAGTGAATGAGAAATATAGCTTGACTTGACGGCACTGAGATATTATAGTTGTTACTGCTCTATAATTTAGCTCATCCTGGATGGTGTGCACACAAATGTTACAAACATAAATGAAACAAGAGAGTAGAATATTAAATTGTCTTCCTGATTAAAACTATGGTTAAAAATATTTGGGGAGAGTCGTGAGGGATGGATATAATCAAAATACATACATTGAAACCCAATATTTTACAAAGTTAATAGGCACTAAATTTAAAGGGGAGAACCTAAAGACATCTAAATAAGAGCTGTAAACCCAAGGAAAAGAAGTTAAAATCATTTAGAGTGGCTGGAAGTGGCAGCACATGGCTATAATCTCAGTGCTTAGGAGGATGAGGCAGGATGGTTGCCATGAATTTGAGGCCAGCCAATGCTACACAGTAAGTTCAAGACCAGCCTAAACTACATAAAGAAATATGTCTCCAAACACACAAAAACTTATTGTGTTAAAGGAAGCAATCGTGGTCATGTGCTTTTCTTTTAAATGTGTTTTAATAGATATTTGGCCTCATTCATAAAAAGAAAAATGTGAACTAAAAGGGAAAAAATAAGCAAGGGTAATAAAATACATTTAGTCATATACTTTATTTTGAATGATCCTCGCAATTTTAGGCATTTAAAAATATACTCACGGCGTTGTTTATAGCAATGACCTGTAAACATCCTAAGTGCCCAACGATGGCAGATGGATCAAATAAACTGCATGTATCCCATTCCTATAGCCTCCTCCATAACACTCCTTAGAAGATTAATATTGAGCTATATTTATAACTGTATTACGAAATGGTATCTACAATGCAGTAAGTGAAAAATGATATTGTTAAATGGAGTATCTTCTCACAAAAATAAAAAATACAGACGTAACCACGTGTGTGTTTATATTGTACATAGACACAGTGACAGACTTTGTTAAAACAGTTGTCTTTATTTTCTTCTAAAACACTTTCATGTCATTTAAATATTTTGCCAATATAGGTATGGATTCAGGATGACAAAAACCTTAAGGTCCATTTTAGCATGAGTGTTAATCTATAGTAACACCCTCAGAAGGATCCTATTATGTTGAAATACGGGCCATTCTGGCATAATCATGGAGGGGCTAGCAAATTCCTCAGTTTTACTTTCTTTAAATTAAAACTTAAGAATGGACACAAAAAAATTTTTTAAGGGAGAGGACAATAAGTAAGTGGTTAGGGAGTTAAATTATGCGATTTTTTCTTTTTCTTTTCTTTTCTCTTTTTTTTTTTTTGCGGCACCGGGGATCAAACTCACAACCTCACACTTGCCAGGCAGGTGCTTAGGCTGCTGAGCTAAATCCCCAGCAATTATGTGATTTTTTTAAAAGCACCATAATCAAAAAGTCAGTGTTTCGAATATTTGTTTATTCCAGATGAAACTGATTTACGAATATGGACAAACTTTTTTTGTTTTGCTTTGGTTTTTTGGTACTAGATATTGAATGCCTTTTGCATGGGGCTACATTCCCAACCCTTTTAAACTTTTTTACTTTGAAACAGGAAAGTTGCAAAGTTGCTAAGTTGCCCAGGCTAAGCTTGAACTTGCAATCCTCTTGCCTCGTTCTCTCAAAGTGCTGGGATTACAAGTGTCTACCACCATGCCTGCCATGCATATACTTTAAAATAATCATATTAAGCTGTTCAGAGAAGTAAAGTATAATTTGTATTTGAGAAATAATTATAAATTATTAAATATTAATAAATGTGAAAAATAAATCTTGGAATTAAACAGTGCAATTATTGAAGTAAACTATTCAATGCAACTCTAGCCAGATGCAAAGTGTATTGTGGAATTAGAACAGGGAACTAAGATGTTCAGAATGCAGAGGAGACCAAAAGGATAAAAGAGCAATGAAGGATAGAGGCTCCCACAGAATAAGAGAGCAGAGGGATGGCGAAGAAGCAATATCTGATAAGAAATTATCTCTGATTTTCCAGAATTGAACAAAGACATAAGTCCTCTGAAAGTATTTTCAAATACTAAGAAAAATTTGCAGTTTAAAACATCTGCACCTGGTCATACTTACATGACTGGTAGTAAAACCACAGGGCTTCAGGGAAACCATCAAAAAGAATAACAAAAATGTGAGTGAAAGCAGGCATCTCTTCCACAGTGATACATGAAATGGTCAGCCAAGAAGCATGAAAAATTAACAGAGAAGCTACAGGTTCATGAGAGTGGTTCTACTGGGATAAGAGAAAGGGGAGTGACAGGAAAATGCAGCCTAGGCCTCAACTTTTATTGCAAAATCTGACTCCTTTAAAAAAATATTTGAGCATTATTTTGGGATTATAAAATGGTGCCGCTGTTAAGGAAGATAGTATTAGTATGTGAGTCTGCAAAAAATTAAAATAAAATTACTATATGATCTAACAATCCCACTTCTGAGTGGAATTGAAAGCAAGGTCTACAACACACAGGCTCATGTTCATAACACAGTGATTCACAATATCCAAGAGGTGGAAGCAACCTGAGTATCTGTCACCGGATGAATAGATAAGCAAAATATGTTATATCCACGCGATGGAATAAGATTCAGCCTCAAAAAAAGAAGGAAATCCTGTCACATGTGGCAACATGAATGATCCATGAGGCCATTAAGTGAAAGAAGCCACTCACAAAAGGACAGATACTGCATGATTCCACTTCTGTAAGGCACCTGGAATAATCAAACTCACAGAGAAGAAAGGACAACAGCGGCTGGCAGGATTGAGGGGAGGAGGAACCAGGTGATGTGTAATGGCTACAGAGTTTCAGTTTTGCAGATGAGAAAGTTCTGGCAATCCATTGCATAAAAATGTGAATATGTTTAGCACTACTGAAATATACACTTAAAAATGATTAAGATGGCAAATTTTATGCTTTTTTCTAATAATTAAAAATATTAGGAAAAGATGTTGAATAAAAAATCCTCAAAGCCAATATATTGACAAAACTGAGTTCACTAGTATTTATTACATAATGATCTGTCCACTAGTATTTATTATATCATGCTCTATCCACTAGTATTTGTTATACAATCATAAATCCACTAGAATTTATTATATAAAATTCCATTCACCTCTTCTGGATTATTTCACAAAATAGAAAATTATCAAAACATCAACAGAAGACTGGATAAGCAAACTATCATTGGCTTATAAAACTACCTGGCAACAAAAATAAGCTGCTGATATACACAGCAACATGACTGAATTTCAAGAACAAATGGTTGAATCAAAGACATGGAAGACTATATGCAGTAAGATTCCATTTATACAAAGATCAAGAGCAGGCAAAGCGAAACCCTGGAGATAGAAATCAAAAGAGTAGTTGCTTATGGGGGCTGGGGATTGGCTGGAAAGTTGGCTTATTGAAACATTCTGGGATGACAGCTATATCTTGATTGGGGTGATGGTTGAATAATTAAATACGTTTGTCAAAATCTATTTTTGCACTTGAGATGTGGGCATTTTACTCAGTGCAAATTTTAACTCAATATATAAATAAAATTTTCAATAAAAAGTGGAGCTTAAAAAAATAGGCTATTGACAAGGGGAGAAAAGAATTGCAACATGGTTGGCACCATACACCTGAGGACACAAGGCAAAGGGCACTTGAGTTGATTGAAACACAAGGAGAAATTTTGATCACACAATTCTGTTACTCAAGAAGCGTTCAGGACACTGGAGAAAAGGCCAGCGCTTCCAGCAACTTTAGAAGAGTAACCTGAAACCATACTCAGTTGTCTACGAATTTTATCAAATCTTACTAAGGTATAAACAAGCCTCTTCCTTGGTCCTTTCCCAAGACATGACTGAAAGACATGGTGCCTGGAAACAAGTTTATTTTCTGCCTTTAAAATAACTTGATTAGAACTCCAGTGGCGCAATTGGTTAGCGCGTGGTACTTACATAAAATAACTTTATTTTTAAGTATATGTCAAACATGCTTATTATTTTGAGAAACAGGAGATGTGCAGAACAATCTACACAGAAAGGAAAAAAAAACTGAAATCACAAATCAAGAGATAACCACATTCAACATATGACATGTTTTCCTCCAGGCTTTGTTTTTAATGCTAAAATTTTTTTCTTTTAAGATTGTTTCCAGTCCTTCCAAAGATGTGGTCTGTTCTCACTTTGCAGACACCTATAACTGTGTTTGTCGGGGAGGAACCAACATTTAGTGTACTTTTCCCTCTCTCTGGTACTGAGGATTGAACCCAGGGTTTTTCCCAGCCCGTTTTTGTATTTTTTATTTTTGAGGTAGGTTCTCACTAAATTGCTAAATTGCCAGGCTGAATTCAAACTTGCCATCCTCTTGTCTCAGTCTTGCAGAGTGCTAGAATAATAGGCATGTGCCACCACACCCAGTGGATGCATTTAGATTATATAGTTAATCATGTTTGCCTCTAGATCTCTAGTATAATTTAAAAAATGCTCTTCTCAAAAAATATAAACAAATTTAAAAATTAAAAAAATTTTTAAATGCTCTTCTCAGTTTATCTTTTTTTAAAACTAGATTTGTCATTATCTAAGAGAAAGCTGATTCATATCAGTCAGTGAGGCAATAACATTTTCTTCAGTGTGTATGTAACCAGTTTCATATTTCTTGGGAATTACTTTGAGAAAGTCTGATCAGTTTCAACAGAAATAAACATGATATTCCCAAAGAGTATTCTACAGAACCTTGAAACTCTTTTTTTCAATTAAGAGAGTTTCTTTGAGAGAGGAGTCAGAATATCTTTAATTATTGTCATTTTAAATATTCAATATTTACTGTAGATATTATAAAAATTTATTGGCATATTAGTAAAATGATGTTAGTAAATCACTAAGGACTTTGTCCTGAGTTGTTGATCTCGAGGCCCCTCCCTTCTCATGAGGTCCTCCCTCATGGGCCCAGGGACCCAGGACTTTGTGGTACAGTTGTACAGACTGGGCACTGCACATCTTCAGAGAGCCATTGCTCACATAGTAAATGATCTT